>JAAAKG020056439.1:0-18080 GCA_010014905.2 Druon quercuslanigerum | reverse complement strand
TGCTATTCTGGTCCACCTTCTCTCTCCCCATCCCTTCTCTAAATACTTTGGTAAACCTTCCTTTTTTATCATCTTATCAGGAAGATTTTGATTCCTCAACCAAAATTGCAAAGTATGTTTTTAAATTGTACAATCGCTAAATGAAATTAATTCAGATTGAAATTTTGAAAACAAAAAATTTCAAAACTTTAAAAATTGAAATGGTTGTAGATCAGAGTTTTGGAAATGGGATTAATAAAAATTCACAACTGATTAAAGAGTTTTTTATGTGTCAAATATTCAAGTTGAGAACTCCGGGAAATCAAAGCATGAGGTCAAGGGATCTCCACTCAAATTTTTCACAGGCAAGTTGAGTGAATGTCCTACGTGACCACTTAACGATTTCACGGATTAACTCAACGACGAGTTTGCCTAGTCCGAATGAGTCATTGTAAATTGCCGGAGCCGGAAAAGAACAGCCTACAAAGCACATGTTCTCGACATTCCAAGGGCCCAAACATCCACATAGACGGCAGGCCCGGTACGTACGCCAGTTCCTGTCCTCTTCCTCACTTCCATGTACATCCATCCTTTTCTATGTATTTCCACTATCTTCCTTCTGTCTACTGTCGTTCTCTCTTCTCCCTTTGGCGCACGAGAAAAGAGACCTCCTTAATTTAGTATATCTGTTAACACGGTACTTTTAAGCAGTTCTAAGGAATAATCGTTCATTTTAAATTATCCAAAAATAGGAGGGTCACTAGCAAGATATAAATAAAATAGAATATAAGACAATTCATTTGTAATTCAATAGTGTGAATCAATAAAAGTTAACGTCCTTTCTATTGGCCCTAGCTTCCTGTTTTCTTCGGAAACATGAATTTAAGATAGAATTAGATCTTAGTATTAATTTTCAGATTTTTAAAACCACCTCGGGACGCTCCACGCCCGATCAGCAAGAGTCGAGAGCGGCTCATAGTAGTTAGTATCCTTACGAATTTCAGAGGCTGAGCCAGGCTACTTTTTTCTCAAATCTTGTACTTTTGACAGTAATTAAATAGCTTTCACGAAGTTATCGCAGTTTCTTTTTCTTGTCGCGTTCTTTGCCGTTCCAGTTAGTTCATCCGTCGGTAGGAATCATCATTCGCGAGTGATTTCGTTCCAGTCAACAGTTTCTTTTTATTATCGCGAGTTTCCTTGTGCTTCGTTCGACCATCGTGTAATTAGAAGTGGTTCGTCTGTTCACGTCGTGTCCAGTGTTCGTCAGGAGGAAGTGTGTTCGCTAGTCCAGTGTCGCGAGTTCCGGTGTTCGGTCGAGTCTTCGAGTGTACCGTATTATTAGAAATCACGACTAACACCCTTCATGACAGGGCGTGGCCATAATACAAGGGCAAATCGACGCACTTACCGTCGTAGGGAGCTCCGGGCCCATTCCGCAGCCAATAACGCGAGGGAGAGTTGTGGAGAGAAGAGAGGTGTGCTGGCCAGTCGGGCCACCGCTCGTCAATCGTCGCCGCTTCGGGAAGAAGAATCTCGCCATCTTCCTTTTATGGTGTTTTCTCGCTTAGGAAATCGAAACGAGTCATCTATTCGGGGTGCCGTTTCCAATCAGCATATAGGGAGAGAGGGCGAGTTGGGCAGCAGGGCAACGCTCGGAACGGGTCATCGGAGAGGAGGTGGGAAGGGGAACCCGATCGTCTTCATCATCCCAGTACAAGCAGGAGCCAGTTGGTTAGAGGGGCCACCGCCGCCAGTCATCGGATGGAGCAAAGTGGCCCATCGACCAGCCATGCCATCACAACGAAGCGTCGCAAGGAGGAGGGAGGTGCGTTGGCCAGTCGGACCACCGCCTCCAGAAAGCGTCGTAGGACAGAAGGTGAGTTGGCCAGCCGGCCCTCCGCCGTCCGTCACTGTCCCGAGAAGAGAAAGATGTGTGGAGCGTCCAACACTAACCGAGGAGGAGGGGGGCCGCTGTCATCGGCCGTCGGAGGTAAGTAGAAGAGGAGGCTTTGTGGGAGCTCCGTGCTGCCACCGCCAGTGAAGAGGTGAGGAGGAGAAAGAAAGAAGACCGTCGGACTATCGAGGAAGCGAAGCAGCGTAAGCACAAGGAGGGCCAGGTCGCGGAAGATAAGCGTGCAGTCGACGAGACTGTACGCATCGCGGACGAGGTTGCACGCATCGCCGAGGAAGCAGCCCGCGCCGCCGAGGAAGCCGCCGGCGCTGCTGCGCCACCTGCACGCCCCTATCATCCAAAGAACGCCGGACTCATCGAGGAGGGCGAGTGGAGCCTCCTTGACAGAAAAATAGGACGTTTTGAAACTCGGATTTCTCGGAGCCGTCGCCCATGAACTCGCAAAGAAGTCCCACTTGCGCTGAGACTTCCAGATTTCAGCTAGGGGACGCACCACCTTTATCCGCCGGACAACTTGAGAAGGACCACGCAGACCATCGTCGCACCACCAACATCGCCGTTGCTATCTCCAGACTTGCTACTCGCCGCACGGGGCCCACCATCTTCCGGGTCACCCCAAGCTGTGGGGGAAGCACGAACCTTCTCACCTGCTCTGCCGTCGCCGTCGAGAGAAGGATCCTCAACCGTCTTCGCCGGCAGCAACTCACAGGTGAGCGAAGAGAGTCTAGACCCGGATGTCCTACTACTTTTCACCGCAAGGACGCCCGAACAGTTTTCACCCTCGTTATTAAGCTCGCCGCCTTTAAGACCCACTTGTCCGGGAGTTGATTTTACCCAAAGTAGTCTGCGCTTTTAAGTACTTCTTCACTTATTAAAAAACAAAAAAAAAGAGGTCATCACCCTTCTGGCGGTGACCAGCGGGATGAAAAGAAAACTCTAAATTGAACCGGCATTTTTCACCGTCACAATCTTCCAGAAGAACTACTGTAAATTGAACCAGCAGTTTTCACTGCCAGTCACACCCATCATTGACGGATGGGTTGACCGCTTGGCGCCGCTTCATGAAACCACAGGGTGCGTTTTATCTACGAGCAATTAGGTACTGCCGGTGAGGCCCGCGCCCCTCTCGGCCACTTACCCTTCGGTCCAGCTATACACATCGGGGGCCCCAGCCGTGCCTCAGCCATGCCAGAGCCATGTACGCCGAGCTCCTCGGCCCATCCCACACACTGGAAATGCGATCGATAAAAACTCAAAGCTAATTAAAGCACTCAAAATTTAATTTGCAAAAATTATCAACTATAAAATAAGCATAATTTTCAATTCGAAGCGATTCACGTCTTTAAATTTTAAATCGTAAACTTGGAAGTTTATTTGTAAAAAATTAATAATCATAAATAAATCGAAAGCTTACAAAATTTAAATGTATGTTTTTGAATCATACAATCTCTACATAACATTATTTCAGTTTGATGTTTAGAAAAAAGGAAAATTTTGAATTGTATCTTGGAATTTTATTTATAAAAAGTTCGTAATCTTAAGTAAATTAAAAGCGTTCAAAATGTAAAAGTATTTTTTTCAATTGGACAATCACTAAATGAAATTATTTCAGATAGAAATTTTGAAAACAGAAAACTTTCCAAACGTTAAAAGTTAAAATGTTCGTAGAGTAGATTTTTGGAAATTGGATCTATAAAATCGCAAAGCTGAGTAAAGCATTAAAAATTTAATTTTCAAAAATTTTCAATTATTAAATAAGGATGAATTTCAATTCGATGGGATTCAAGTCTTTAAATTTTGTATTGTGAGCTCGTAAGTTTATTGATAAAAAGTTAGTAATCATGAACAAATTGAAAGCGATCAAAATTTAAAAGTAAGTTTTTCAATTGCACAATCTCCAAATGAAATTATTTGAAATTGAAATTTTAAAAATAGAATAATTTCAAAACGTAAAAAATTGAATTGTTTGTAGATTACATTTTTGGCAATGGGATCAATATAAATTGAAAACTGATTAAAGCGTTCAAAATTTCACTTTCAAAAATTATCAACTATTAAATAAGAATAATTTTCAATTCGTTTATTTGTAAAAAATTAATTATCATAAATAAATTGAAAGAGTTTAAAATTTAAAAGTATGGTTTTGAATTGTTCAAGCTGGAAAGAAATTATTTCAGAATGAAATTTTGAAAAACAGAAAAATTTCAAAACGTTAAAAATTGATGTTTGTAGATTAGGATTTTGGAAATCGGATCAATTAAAAACTCAAAGCTGATTAAACTGTTCAAAATTTACATTTCAAACAGTTTCAACTATTAAATCAGAATAATTTTAAATTCCACGTGATTCAAGTCTTTAAATTCTGAATCTTAAACTTGGAACTGTATTTGTAAAAAGTTAGGATTCATAAATAAATTGAAAGCGCTCAAAATTTAAAAGTATGTTTTTCAATTGTAAAATCTCTAAATTAAATTATTTCAGATTGCAATTTTGAAAACAGAAAAATTTCAAAACGTCACAAATTGAAATTCTTGTAGATTAGAGTTTTGAAAATGGGATCAATGAAAATTCAATGATGATTAAAGCGGTCCAAATTTAATTTTCAAAAATTTGCAACTTTTAAATAAGAATAAATTTCAGTTCGACCAGATTTAAGTCTTTTAATTTTAAATTCTAGACTTGGAAGTATATTTATAACAAGTGAGTAATTATGAATAAATGGAAAGCGTTCAAAATTTGAAAGTATCTTTTACAATTGGATAATCTCTAAATAAAATTATTTCAGATTCAAATTTTGAAAACAGAAAAATTTTAAACCGTTAAAATTGAAATGTTTGTATATGGGCGTTTTGAAAATGGGATCAATAAAAATTCAAAACTGATTAAAGTGATCAAACATTAATTTTCAAAAATCTCAACTTTTATATATGAATAAATTTCAATTCGACGAGATTCAAGTCTTTAAATTTTGAATTGTAAACTCGGAAGTTTATTTATAAAAAGTTAGAAGTCATAAGTTAATTGAAAGCATTCACAATTTCAAAGTTTGTTTTTCAATTGCACAATCTCCAAATGGAATTATTTGAGATTTAAATTTTGAATACATAAAAATTTCAAAACGTTAAGAATTGAAATTTTTGTAGATTAGAGCTTTGAAAATGCGATAAATACAAATTCAAAGCTCATGAAAGCATTAAAAATTCATGTTTTCAAACATTTTCAACTATTAAATCAGACAAATTTTCAATCTGATGGGATAAAGTCTTTAAATTTTGAGTTGTGAGCTTGGAAGTTTATTTATATAAAGTTAGTGATCATAAGTTAATTGAAAACGTGCAAAATTTAAAAGTGTGTTTTTGAATTTTACAATCTCTAAATTAAATTATTACAGATTGAAATTTAGAGAACAGAAAAATGTTGAATTGTAAACTTGCTATTTTTTTATAAAAAGTTAGTAATCATGAGTAAGTTGGTAGCGTTTAAAATCAAATGGTATGTTTTTCAAGTGAACAGTCTCTTAATTATATTATTTCAGATTAAAATTTTGAAAACAAAAAAATTTTAAAATGATAAAAATTGAAATGTTTGTAGATTGGAGTTTTGAAACTGGGATCAATAACAATTCAAAACTGATTAAAGCGTTCAAAATTTAATTTTCAAAAATTTTCAACTATTAAATAAGTATAATTTTTAATTCGATGGGATTCAAGTTTTTAAATTTTGAATTCTGAAGTTGGAAGTTTATGTGTAAAAAGTTAGTAATTACAAATAAATTGAAAGCGTTTAAAATATAAAAGTATGTTTTTGAATTGCACAATCTCTAAATGAAATTATTGCAGATAGCAATTTTGAAAACAGAAAAATTTCACTTCGTTAAAAATTTAAATGTTTTTAGATTGGAGTTTTGAAAATGGGATCAATAAAATTAAAAACTGATTTATGCGTTCAAAATTTAATTTTTAATAGTTTTCTACTATTAAATAAGGATAATTTTTAATTCCATGGGATTCAAGTCTTTAAATTTTGAATTGTACACTTTGAAGTTTATTTGTAATAAATTTATAATCATAAATAAATTGAAAGCGCTCAATATTTAAATATATATTTTTTATTCGAACTAGAACAAAAGATTGGTTTTCCACTTTTTTCATACATTTTTTAGAGTATTTTAATATTATTTATGCTGTTCTCCATTATAATAAAATTTTATGTGCTTTCCATGCAATTGCGGAAATCCCAGTGGGCCCTCGTGTTCTAAAGATGTCCAAAAGATAACGTTTTTGGGACGTCCTTGGGACATTAAAAAAAGATCACTTTGATTCGTCCTAAAGTCGCCTTGAAAATGTCTTTACAGTTGTTATCCCAAAGGCATCAAAACGTTGTCTGATATACGACCATAAATTGCCCGATGCACGTCTGACTTAACGTCTTTTTGTCATAGAAAATACGGGTTAAACGTGTCTAAAAGGTGTCCTATGCTAGAGATCCTTTAAGGAGAGTTAAGACAGATTTACTCGTATTTTGATTGGTGCTATATAACCGGAATCGGAAGTTCCAAAATACGCGCGATATTCAAATCCAATTGTCTTTTATTTATTAGAAAATCACGAGAAAAATAATCGCACAAATATAAATTAATGTTAAGGGCATGTGTAAGTTTACCATAAGAGCAATTTAGTTTAGACGGGTTTTTTCCACAATTTTTAATTTTTCAAAAAAATAATAGTTTTGAGACATAAAGTTATTATAAAATTATACAAGAAATTATTCTTGGTACTTTACGATCTGGAAATATGTTTTAATTATGAAATAAATTATTCTTGATATTTTTCGAGATGGTAAAAGTTTTCTAATTATAAAAGAAAATATTCTTGGCAGCTTTCAAGCTGGAAAAATGTTTTAATTATGAAATAAATTATTCTCATTTTTTTGCTTCCAATTAATATACGTACATGCATGAAATATAAATACATATAATTATAATCATAACAATGGTTTAGATGAATATATTTTATAACTTATATTATACAATGTATTGATAAACGGAAAAATTCTGACATTGGGGGTTCGCCTCTGAAACAATATAAAATAGAAAAATTATACTTTTATTTTGTTAAATTTACCTCACAACCACGTGAATCCGAACGTGGTGTCCAATCTTTACGATTAATTTTTTCCAACCATAATTTTCGAAGTTGAGGATCCTTTGGAAAAGACTTCGAGTGCAAGCCTTTTCCACAACCATTTTTGTTTTTGCACAAAATACATTAAAATTCAATGTCAGAATTATACAAAACCTTAACTTTTTTACGAAATTGACCTTCGCGAAATCTACCAACAATTCAAATTTTAGGCGCTTCTGCGGTAACTTCCGATTCCGGTTATATAAAACTTCGGTGGTGGGATAATGCTGACTTCGAGTTGTCCGTTAGGCCATCATTATCCTGACGTTCTTGGGGTGTCCATAAGATGCCCTGCAGACATCTTGCATAATATTTTTGTGAATTGCAATAAAATAAAAGAAGAACAGAGAAATTTATGAGAACTGTTTTACTGATTAATCAAAAAGTAAGATAAGCAGGAATCAAATGAAACTACAGATAGCAATTTGCAAGTTTTATATCATTTGTAAAAATCTCGTATATTAAGTCCTTTGGAACTAATTGGATCCCGGTGGAGAATTAAGTTCAAATTATTTTATTTTATAGTTCATGAAAACTAAATAAATTACCCAATTTGCAATTCGACTCAGGTTAGTTTTCTTACTGTGGGTTTTCTCTTTCGAAAACTATGTGGTAAAGTGAAATAGAGCAATATTTTTTGTATCGTAAAGATCTTCTCTTTTCACACAGTTTTTGCGAAACTAAAGATATTTGTATAAAGGAGATTTAGTTCAAATTGAAAGGGCACTACACAAATGAATTTTGCAATTTGATTTAAAAATAAAGAAAATGTTTCGTATTTTACGTAAGCAAGGGACAAATTTTGTAAAGTTTTTAAATAGAAATAAAGTTGACACCTGAAGTGCGTGATGACAATTATTCAAGGATTTTCTGATTGATAGTAGGTAAGTTAACTGTGCGAATGTTTTGTTGTCTGTATAAAATGATCAATGTTTTTCACACGATATATGATTTAGTTTTGTTAAGGTTTGTAATAGAGACAATTTCAAAAGGTTCAAATTATTGTAATTAAGCTATTTTCAATTGATAAATATCCAAATAATGATCTAAGCCCTTGTTGGTATAACTGTGCGTATGTTATTACGCTTCTAATTTTTACATTCTCATTCATAAGATTGTAATGTAATCGTCCAAATTTTCAATATCTGGTTTTTAACGGATCTTTAAGTTTCGACACTCACAGAATCCAAAAATCATAAAAATTTTTTTGGTGTCTGTCTGTTTGTACGTCTGTATGTCTGTATGTATGGTTACCTGAATGTTGTAGCCACGCTAACTTTTGAAGGATTTCTCCAATCGAGTCAAGCATTGATTCACTGCTTAAGTATCCTAAAATGAAGGTTAAGTCCTTTAAGCAAATATTTCCAACCAAAATTAAAAAAGTTAAAGCATTTTCAAAATTAAAAAAAAAATTTTTTTCAAATTTTGAAATTTTGGTAAAAGTTTCTTATAGATGGGTAAAAGAACTGCAAATCAATCGAAAAATTTTTTAATTAATATAAAAATTAGAATAGTGATATACTTTTGAAAATTTTGGTAAAATATGCAGAAAAATATATTAGAAAAAAATATTTTTCTGACAGATTAGGAAATTTAATTTACATTCGTCACTAGACATCAATTAAATTTTCAAGCTATCTCAGTTAAATTTTTCGATTAGACACAAATTCAAAAGTTAGAGGTTTTTCAAAATTTAAATAAATTTTTTTTATGAGTTTTAGAATTTTTCCAAATTTTCTGGTATTCGGCAAAACAAAAAACGAATTTTTAGAAAATCAAGTATCACATTTTATTTACGATTAATACCGTGTTCGCAGCAGAATATAGAATATTTTTTAAATTGTCGATTAGTCGAAAATTAAAAAATTTAAATAAAATTCATCTTTTCAATAACCAGAAGCATTTTGGTTGGCCAAATATTTGCATCATGCCTTGTATATTTTAAGCAAAATTTAAAAAACTGTAATTTATTTGTATTTAGCATTACTATATTTTCAAATTGACCACCTGTAACTACAACTTGGCAATGCTGGAATCAAGCGCACTGTCCAGCGGGTGGCAAAACTTTGTATTTGCGGTAAATAGATAATAAGGAAAATAAGCACAATGTTCCTTGTAAGAAAATTGTTATAATAATTTTTTTTTAAATCATTTTTAATTATACACAGAAGTCCTTTAACGTCTTTCGGACATTTATAAGTAACGTCTTAAAAATGTTTAGAAGAAATTAAGTAATTCTGAGAACGTCTGTTTACCTTCTAAAAATGGTGATCTTGACGTTTCTAGATCGGCAAAAGGACGACTTGATGTCGATTTTAATACGTGAAATTTTCGCCTTTATGTCGTCCTTTAGACGTTCTCACAAGAAGATTTATGTCACACGTTAGAAAAACCTTCTTGCAACCACCTCAAGACGTGTTAGAACATTTTCTCCTAAAAGGAAGTTAAAACGCCCATTTATCTCTAAGACCCCAGTAATCGCGAACTGGTAGATTTAAATCATAAAAGTACGTAAAATAAAGCATTACAAATATATTAAAACGATTTATTTTAGGATGAATACTATTTTAAATTATGTTTAAAAGTTGCAAAATTTCGTTTCAAATCTACTTCATAATTTTGAGGCAAAATTTCGTCTATACATGAAGTATTTATTTCTAACAAAAAAGGTGAATTTTCGATAAAGATCATTTTTAAAACAAGCGATTTGAGAAACGATTGAATACTTAAATTTTTAGTTAAAAAATTATTATCTAACGAAGGAGGTGAAATTTTAACTAAAAAGACTCCATATACAACTAGAATAGTTACATTTTTATTTTAAAGAAGTAATTTCAGGTACAAAAAAAAAGAATTTTCAAAGAAATAACTCATTTATCAAACAAACAGATGAATTTTCTATTAAAGTGATCATACCTTAGCAAACAAAATTCATTTTTAACAAAACAGTTTAACTTTCAACTAACTAAGTAAATTTTCCAGAAATGGAATAATTAAATTTTTGGATACAAAAATTATTTTTTAATTTAAAAAACACTACTTCTTAACCAAAGTTATCAATTTTGAACTAAAATTATGAATATTTAACTGGAATAAATTAATTTTAAACAAAAACGATCAATTTTTTACAAAAAATATACATTTATTAGAAGAGATTAACATTAAACCAAGTTGTTTTATTTTCAACCAAAAACGTAAATGTTCAAGTAAAATGATGCACGTTTAACTGGAATAGTTGAATTTTTAACAAAAAAATTACTTTTCAACCAACAAGATTCATTGTTACCAAAAAAGACGATTTTTCAACCAAATACATGAACTTTTAAACTAAAAAGAAAAATTGTCAACAAAAAATGCAATAGTTATATAATCAGTAAAAAAAATGAAGTTAAAAAAGAGAAAGAAATTTGGAAAGAAACGGTTGAATTTTCAAGCAAAAATATCAATTTTCAAACAAGAAGATTATTTTTCTTCGAAGAAGATCTACTTTTTAGCAAAACACATGAATTTGTAACCAGATACTTAAATAATGTTGAATTAAGGATGATCAACATTGAACCAAAAATAGAATAGTTACAATTTAAGTTAAAAACATTGATTCCTAACAGCAAAAAAAGACGAATTTTCAAAAAAATCGTTGAAGTGAGAAAAATAAAGCTACTTTACTAAATGAAAAATCATTGTTATTCAATTTTACGTTACAATTATAAAAAAAATTAAGGCAGTCTCCCGAAAGAGTTACCTGAATTAAAAAAAAAAAAAACCCTAACATTTTCAGGTTTTCCCAGGTTTACAGGTATACAAATTCCCAGACAATTCATGATTTTCTGTGTGGGGTAGACGTCCTGTTAGAGGTATTCTTTTTTTAATCAGTAAATAAAGTTGAAATTATCCGAAGATCATTTTTCATTTTTTGAGTTTGAAATTTTTCTTATTTCGGAGAATTTTATCATACAAATTTAATGTTTATTGTCTGTCTTACACAATTAGGCAAGAGGAATTTCTGTTTATTTCATTTAAATTATTACTTAGTAATTAATTAAATACTTAATTTAATTATTGTAAAAATATAAAATAAAATTTTGTTACTTTTTCCAGAAACTGGGCTCAGCGAAAATCAATCTTTATACCGACGAGATTGTGTACAGCATACAAGTCCGTTAATGAGACTTGAATCATCTTTGTCGTTGGCTTCAAATTGGAATACCCGAAATGAACAAGTATCGGTAAGATTTGTACATTCTCATCCTGCATGCAAACTTTTAGAGAGTGGCAAGCTTCACTTCTAAATAAATAAATAGAACATTAAATAGAAATATTAAGTTATTTATAGTTAGATCAACGTTTTGTCAAGTTTGATTCACAAAAAAGACAAAAGAAATCCTTGTGAGTTTTTTATTTGAAGTATTTTGGATTTTTTAAAATATTTTATGTTTTTAGATGATTATCATGAATTGATCGATGAACATCGATTTGTACATTTTCGTCATTTTCAGGGAAGGGGGAAAAAGTAGTCAAGCGTTGGATCCGGCGTTACATCGGACAGCACAGAATCAGGACCTGAGCGTAGCTTTGCAGAAAACCTATAATGTTTGCCTTAACCAGTTTTTGATAGGACTTCAAATTTTGGTTTTATTTAATGAAAATAATATTTAAAAAATAGAAAATTCCACTTTGAGCAAACAGCATGAGATATGGATAAAAGTTCTGGGAAGGAATTGCAGATTTGACAAATTTTCGGAAATTTTCATTTTCACAAATTTTTTTTTTAGACAATTATATTAAATTTAAATAAAAATTAAAAGTAACAAATTATTGACATTGAATATTTTAAATAATAACAATAATATAATATTTTGTAGTTATAACCCAGAGAGGCACAAAACTATGAAATTCCCAAGAACGTCCTTGGGACGTTCCTAGGACGTCCTATATCAATCCATCAACGCAACGCTCCGAAGACGTCCAATGTCCGAAAGATGTCCTAAAGACGTCTTACAGACATGGACTTTGTTAGGACAACTTTCGACTGACTTTCGATGTCTTAAGAGCATCCTTAGGATGTCCAAAAGACATGTTATAAAAGACGTCTTAGAGATTTCCCAAAGACGTCTTAGAGATTTCCCACAGACGTCTCTAGGACATCTTTAATTGTTTTGCCCACTGGGAATATTATACACATTTTATATTATATTCATGTACACATTATATTATATTATATATACCTGCCAAAATATAACCTCAAAATCAACGCATCCGGAGCTTTCAGATCGGCAAGATCGTGCAGTGAGATAATCCTTTAATTTATTACAGTTCGAATTCTACGTTAAATTTTCTATTAGAATATCACGAAGTAATTGCAATTGTTTATTTTTGCAGCATTAAATTTTTTTAAATTAATAACTTTTGCTGAAGGCGACTTCAGCGCATGTTAATGACAGGTATTGCATTCTTAAAATTTGTTAACGCTGCAAAAAAAACTATTGCATTATTCCGTGATTTTCTCACGGAAAATTTAACGTAGAATTCGAATCGCAATAAGTTAAAGGATTATCTGACAGTTTTTTTAGTTTTTGTTGATACATTAAATAATCTGACAATCTGTTGTATGCGCAATTGTTATTGCAAATGCAGAAATGGTAATACCTTTATCATGTCATACATCCAGCTTGTGAACAGGCAATATTTAGGGGTTTCTCCATTTATTTTTGGTAAATTTGTTTTCTATTTCGTACAAAATCAATTTTATATGGGCGCATTATTTTCGTTTTAATATGCTCAAATTCGTGCAATCAACTTCTACCCCTAAAAACTACCCGCTCTGCGAAAAACAGCATAGCGGGGCCAGAGAAACGTTTTTCTGGCCCCGCTATGCTGATTTTCGCATAGCCCCATGGTGGGGCCAGCAAAGAGTTTCTCTGGCCCCGACATTATCCAAAATCAACTTTATATGGGCGCATTATTTTCGTCTTATTTTTTGTTCAAATTTGTGCAACTAACTTCAACCTCTAAAAACTAGCCCCTGTGCGAAGAACTGTAGGCGGGCCAACGAAACGTTTCGCTGGTGCTGACATTATTCAAAATTGATTTTATATGGGCGCATTAATTTCGTACTAATTTGTTCAAATTTGTGCAGTCAACTTCAAACCCTGTAACCTAACCCTGTGCGGAAAACACCATAGCGGGACTACCGAAACGTTTCTCTAGCCCCGACATTACGCAGATAACAATCGTGATACGCACATCACCCGCATTGTGTATTCCTCATGCCGTGCGCGCGAGGGAGTGTCTATTTCGCCCTAATGGTATGATGGGCACGTAGCTGTGAGCGTTATAACTCGCAATTCGCCATCACGTACGCCTTCACAAAATGTGAGCAAAATGCGAAGCATGTGTGGCGCACATGTGAGGGCATCATAAAAGCAAATAGTTGTTAAAACTCTTTAAGAAACAATATTAATAATATATTATTGACTTTTTACATTTATAAAGGTTGAATTTCCGTATTGAAAATTTTTTAGGAAATTTACCCAAATTTAAAAAATTTTTAAAATTTACAGAAATTTTAAAAATGTAAGGAATTTACCCAAGTTTTGAAAATTTTTGAAATACTATCAAATTTTTGGACATTTCATAAATTGATCAAAATTTTTTAAACTTTTGTGTTTGCGGGCCAACCCGCAAACCCGACCTGCTTCAATGTTGCACACCCCTAGTATTATTATAAATTTAGATTTTAATGTTTAAATATAAATAGTACATACATATGAAATTTTATTATCATATAATAATTAGTAGTTATTACATTAGAGTATTATATATAATTTAATAAATACATAAGTATACAGAAGATTTCTATATTAATAGAATTCATTCTTTTTGAAATAAGAATTACCAAGTGCGCTTCCGAATTTAAATGTAGCGCACGCTTAGCTGAAGGAGAAAGTATATCTCAAATAGTGGGAGATGGGAGGCTGATTTGACCAACGAAGATCAATGCTTTTTGTTGACATCGTTGACATATTTCGATCCGGCGCTAGCAAAACACAGCTCTCGATTGTCCGCGTGTGCCCTAATAATTTTTCCAGTTTGTGTTAATATTATAAGGTGTGTTGTCCGCAACTTGCACATGGTAAGTACCTAACTTTTGAATTTATTAACTCTAACGAATTAATATCCTTTGTTTGTGCGCTTTATGTTAATTCAATTTCTAACCTCGATTCTAACTTGTATGTATAACAAGATGTGTACACTTTTGTACAGTACTGCAAAAAAATGTCCTTGCTTCCGGGCTCACAAGATATTAAGGAATTTTCTACGAAGATGAAGAAGGTGTTTCAAACGACAAAACAACGATTTTGCCACTCCAGGAACATCTACGGAAAAGCTGCAGATTAGTAGGCACAAGAGTTTCGAGAAGTTAATGCTTCAGTTTTTATAAAAAGAATATTTTATTTTCGTTGCTCGTTACCTACTTGTAGAAGTGGACGTACAAAAGTACGTATAAAGGACGTCCTAAATTGGGATAGAAAATGACGTACTTTGGTACGTCCTTTGGTATTTTTTAAGATTCAAAGAACTTTTAATTTTTAAATTTCTAAGGCATCTTCATGACCTTTAGTTTAAAAATATAATTTAGGGAATTTTAAAAGACTCTAAAGAATTTTTATTAATTAGATTAATTTGAGCGGATTTCAATGCGTTTGGAATATTTTATGATAGAGAATTTTCTAAAATTTCAGAAAATATATAATGATTTTACAGTATGTTTAAGGTTTTAAGATATTTTAAAAGAGTTTATGGGACTATAAAAGATTTTTAAGCTCTTAGTATATAATAATATAATTTATTCACAAGAAGTGAGGGACTTCGTAGAGTTTCAAAGACTTGACGAGATTTTCAAATATTTTTTGCAATTTATTTGTAATTCACCCTCAATTCTTAATCATTTATCCTGAATTCTTTTTAATTCTTTCGAATTCTTCTGAATTCACTCAATTTTACTCGATTCAATGCATTTTTGAAAAGTTTTTGCGTAGTTAATTTTGAAGTCTTTTACACTCCCCTTAAATTCGTAGTCATTTCATCTAATTCTTTTAGATACTCTTTTAATTTTTCCAAAGTCATTTAAAAATTTTATCTTATAATTATTAATCGATACGTGAACTTTCTTCCCCGTTGACAAATGAAATTAAAAGTCTGACTACGATTAAGATATCATGTGTTTGTTGCTCGTTGCAATATATATTTATAAATGTATATTTTATGTTCACTGCCCGTTCTTAAATGAAATTGTATGCCTAACAACGATTAAGATATTCTGTGTTCGTTGCTCGTTGCACTATATAATTATAAATTTATATTTTAAGTTTATTGCCCGTTGGCAAATGAAATTATAAGTCGGGCTACGATCAAGTTATTCTGTATTCGTTGCTCGTTGAAATATATAATTATAAATTTATATTTTAAGTTTGTTGCCCGTGGGCAAATTAAATAAAAAGTCTGACTACGATTAAGATATTTTGTGTTCGTTTCTCTTTGCAATATATAATTATAAATTTATATCTTAAGTTTATTGCCGGTTTGCAAATAAAATTAAAAGTTTGACTACGACTAAGATACTCCGTGTTCGTTGCTCATTCGAATATTTAATTAAAAATTAATATTTTAATTTTATTTTCCGTTGGCATTAAAAACTGAGATCTGTTAATGTCCTGGAGGTACATTATAAAAAGGTATTCAGCCATTGTAAAAGCGATGTAAAAACGACGTTATCATTATAATTACTGTAATAATTAGGCTGAAAAAGGTAATACTTTACTATAGCTAAAACTATTTTAAGGAAAACTAAAAGTCTGAATACGATTAACATAAGAAATTGAAGGCTTTTGAATGGAAATTCTACATTCTTTAGTCTTTTATTGAGGAAAAAAGTTGTTTAAAACAAATACACTATTTATGAAGAAGAATAAAACTTTAAAATATGTTTTGGAAAGTTTGTACCAAAACAAGACTTTTTCTGCTTAGGGTTTTTTTGTACAATTAACCTTTCTCAAGTTATAGCGTTATCAATAATTAAATTTGTACTAAAATTGGCATATTTTCAGATAAATATCTCAGAAACTGTTTAACTAAAAATTTTCAAAAGAGACAAATTAATTTTCAAAGCGTGTACAGTAGGCAGAGAAAAAACATTTTTGATCAAAATAAAGCTTGTTTATATGCAAATAGAAAACAACGCTATTTTACACAACTATTTGTGCAATAGTCCATACATTTTTGTCAAAAATACGGTTCTTTAATATTTCCCATAAACAAAAATTGTATTTTTATCACAAAATTTCTTTTTCTTGTCCGTAGTACGTGTTTTGAAAATCAATTTGCATTTTTTAACACTTTTTAGTCGAAAAGATAGATTTCTCTGCAAACATATTAATTTTAGTGCAAATTTAATTGTTTATAATGCTATAATAATTTGAGACCGGTTAATTATACAAGAAAAGTATAAGCGGAAAAACGTATTGACTTGGTTCAAACTTTCCAAAACACATTTTTTTTCTAATTTTTCTTTATAAATGCTGTATTTGCTTGAAAAAATATTTAAATCATTAACGACTAACTCTTCGAAAATTTAAAGTAACGCTTAAGTATAGACCTCGCTAAATAAATTTTTAAACAGACTAATTACTTTTATTTTATTTCGTAATGATAATAGTCTTATAAATATAAATTTATAATATTACAAACCTAAATGTGCAAGCAATATGCGACGCATATGAGACGCACGTTATGATTATCATAACGTACGAGCGACATGCGCCTCAACTGATTACGCATATGTCTCATCAGATGAGGGCACTTTGTGCGCATTCATCCGCACATATGCGTGCGATTACGCCATAATTTTGCAAGCATTTTGTTATCTGGTTATGCAAAATAAAATTTATATGGGTGCATTATTTTCATCTTAATTTGTTAAAATTTGAGCAACCAACTTCAACCCCTAAAAACTACCCCCTGTGTGCCAAAAAATATGATAGGAACAGCAAAATGATTCAATGGCGCCGAAATTATCCAAATCAATTTTAAATGGGCGCATTATTTTCGTGTTGATTTGTTCAAATTTGTGCACCCAACAGCAATTCCTAAAACCTACCCCCTGTGCAGAAAACACCATGACGGGGCCAGCGAAAAGTTTCTCTGGTCCCGACATCATACAAAATAAACTTTATGTGGGCGCATTATTTTCGTCTTAATTTGTTCAAATTTGTGCAACCAACTTAAACCTCAAAAAACTACCCCCTTTTCAAAGGACAGCATAGTGGGAACAGTGAAATGATTCGCTGGCCCGCCATGCTGTTTTCCGCACAGGGGGTAGGCTTCAGGGTTCGAAGTTGGTTCTATACATTTGAAAAAATTAATACGACAGTAATGCGCCCATATCAAGTTGATTTTTGATAATTTCGGTACCAGAGATCGTTTCGCTAGTCCCGCCATGCTGTTCCTTGCACAGGGGTTAATTTTTAGGGGTTGAAGTTGGTTGCACAAATTTGAACAAATGTAGACGGAAATAACACGCCCA
Organism: Druon quercuslanigerum; assembly: GCA_010014905.2. NCBI lineage: Eukaryota > Metazoa > Arthropoda > Insecta > Hymenoptera > Cynipidae > Druon > Druon quercuslanigerum. Next base: position 424 of record JAAAKG020056439.1, on the reverse strand, counting down.
TTTAAAAGTGATTTTATAGCATTTCGATGCCAGAGATACGTCAATACCCATGCCGTCAATCCTCTAGTTTATAACACAATTTGCCGGGGTTGCTTCCAAGCTCAAACTTTAAGAAAACCACATCTAAAGTTGATGATTGCGAGTATACCCGCCCATTCTTAGGGCCCGATACGGCATTTTTGCATCGGAGAATAATCCATAAGATTCGATACGTCATGCGTCACGTTACGCGTGCAATTCAAAGAATACATGGAATTCAAGGAATTATCGAATTTTCTAAATGTATCAAAATCAGGGTAAGCGGCGAATTCAATAAATTCATGGAATTCAAGGAATTATGAAAATTAATGAGAGATTGATCAGCAACCTGGGTCGGAGCAGTGTTGCGGAGTGAACGTGTTATTTAAATAAATAACGCGAGAAT
>JAAAKG020056428.1:1234-18080 GCA_010014905.2 Druon quercuslanigerum | reverse complement strand
AATGGAAAAATGGAATTTTGAGGTTAGGATTTGTATCGCACACTTATTCGGTAAAATTTCAAGTAAATTTAACAAAAAGAAGTATAACCTTGACTCTTGAACTATGCACACGTTATTCTATTTAAAAGAGAAAAATAAAATGCTGTTTTTTAAATATAATAATTTTTTTTGTCACAAAAAGTGTCTTATTAAAAATATTGTTGACGTTAAATGTGCTTTAATTCCTATTTTTCAGAAAATAAGAACAATTTTAATTTATGATTTAAGTTTTATTTACACCAACCTCTCGCTTTCATTCATTCCCGAAAGCAGTCCAAGGCCATTTGAAGGCAACCCTCGACACTTGACTTAAAGCGAGAGTTTAGTGTATTTAATTTTTAATAAAAAAAACAAACTGTAATTGTCTGTCCCGGAGAAAATAGTCTTAACTTTAAAAACGTGAAAATTTATAATCAAAACGACTTTTCTATTCACACATCAAATTTGACTTATGTCGACGAAAACAGTTTTTCTCTTTAAAGCGGATGTTTCCTATATTACGAATGAGCATAAATTTCTTACTCTTGAATAAAGTTTGTTGATATTATAGGTCGGTCGATTTGCATCAGGTCAAAGAATCTTTTCCGTTATTGCATCAATTTTGAATTATGGTAATTAAAAAAGGTGACTATAAAAAACCGGTTTTTCAAATATTCTGCATTATCATATAGCTTCCTTACTGTTTAATAGAATGTATCAATATTATAAGTCAATCGATTCGTCTCGCATTAACACATCTTTTCTTATCTTAAATCAACTTTAAATTATGAGAATGAGAAAATTTTTACGATAAAAATCGATTTTTAATGCAAGATAAATGATCATAACATCCTTACTATTTACTAAAATGTATTAATGAAAAAATTGTTACTATAAAAAAATCCTTAGGTCAGATTCAAGAGATTAGTTGTGAAAATAAGTTCTGAAAATTTTATCAATAATTTATCTGCATACCGTTTTCAAGTTTTCAACACATACACACACACCTGGACAATTGTTTAGAACATTATATTAAACATTTTTAAATTAAGGAACGTTTGATTAAATTATTTAAAAAATGTTCAAAAATGTGACCATTACAAAGCATCCTCTTTGAGGAGGCAAAAATACAGTATCATTGGAACATTAATATTAAACTAATTTTTTAATAATTTTCAATAATATTTTTATAAATGATGAAATTTCTAAAGCACACATACATTTTAAGAATCAGCGGATGCTTTATTAACCGCTACAAATGTGCAATCTTACGCTGAAACACATTATATAGAAAATATGTTTTCTCTAAAAGTAGAAAGTCAAAGATAATTTTGGCTCAATTTAAAACAAGAACCTTCCTAACTTATTTCTTATTTCCACGCATTATTTCCAGAACTTCCTCCAGAGTTTTTTCCTTAGTTTCCGGAGTAGTATAGAAAACAATCAGTGGCCCTATGGAACAAACAGATGCAAATATCCAAAAAGATGTATAAATACCAGCAGCTTCATTTACATATGGAAACATAATTTTTGCCATAAAAGAGAATATTGATTCAATAATCGCTAATACCATTACAGCTGCACCCTTGACTTTGACAGAGAAAAGTTCGCCTGCATATATATAAGGAATAGTGGTTATTCCCATATTACACACAATCGTGTAAAACAGCATGCTCACTAAAGGAATCCACGTAATATTTGACACATCCGTTCCAAAATACATTTTTAAAAAGAAAAACAATCCTCCTATAGCCAACATGATCGCAGACATTAGTCCAGAAAATAAAAAAGCAGGCCTTCTTCCCCAAATATCGACTAATTTAGAGGATGGATATCCTACGATTATTTGCACTCCTGCCATTATCATTGCCTGATATGCTGGTTCTAAAGATGATCCGCTATTGCTAAAAATTTGTTGAGCATAGGCTTGAATGGCCAAAAATCCACCAAACACGTATATGATGATTGTACCTAATTTGATAATAAACGCTCTTCGACTGCCTCTATCGCAAAATAATTCTTTGATGCTATTATTTTTGGATTCTTTACTTTCCTGGACGTTCTTCTTCATCCTTTCAATATCAGCCATAACCATCTCAGGTCTTTTCATACTTGCCAATTCCATTAGTGTTTTTATTGCTTCTTCGTCTCTTCCTTTTAATAACTGAAAATATGGACTCTCTAGCAAAAATGGAAATGCTGCAAGTGCAGTTAGAGGTAATAAAGCCATAACTAAATTCATATTCCTGTAAGACAGAACAGCTCCGGCAGTATTGATGAGCAAACCACCAAAATTGACGCATAGTTTGCTGAAAGAGAGAAACTTTCCTCTCAAACTTTTGTCGGTGACTTCACCTATGTAGATGTTCAGAGTAGTGTAAGTGCCACCGTAACCTGTCCCAACGATAATTCTTGTTAAGCATAGAAAGGTGTAGCTAGAAGCGAAATTAAGTAAGATCCAGGCTGTCAGTTGTGTTAGACAGAAAAGTAAAATTGTGTATCTTCGACCAATGCGATTTATAATTATAGCAGATAGCAGGAAGCCAATTGTTGTAGATATACTGCAAATGGAGGCTAACCAAGTTCCTTGATTACCTGTCAGGTGAATTTCTGATTCAGCACTTGTCAAATATGATAAGGCTGGTGAAGACCATGTTGCTTGGGCTCCAGTGTCTATCATTAGGATGTAACCTGAAAAATACATTTTAGTCAGCTTTCTTTGAATATAAATCAATTTTTATACAGTTATTCATTTATGACCCTTTAAAGGATGCATTGTTTTGTCAGTCCGTCAGAGTTATGAGATTTTCTGTTTTTAGTTTGAGCATATCATGTTGAACCTGCAATTTTTAATTTTTATATTTTCACTCGAGATTTGTGATCAACAATTCAAAAAAGACCTGAGTACCGAGTCTAAGCCAATCAGTTTATTACTTTTGTTTCATTCCGCCACATTGGATCCGCCAACTTGGATTTTGAAATTCTTCAAGTTTTGATCCTATATTCGTTATTATCGACCCAAAAAAGGCTCTAGATACCGAATTTAGGGGCAATCATTCAATTTCATGTATAATTTGAGGTAGCCATATTGGCATAGTTGATATCAATCAAAAGTTTTATTATTTCAAAGAGATTTTGCTTCATTTTCGAAAAAATCAAAAAAACAATGAAATTTTTCTTTAACTTATTTTTTAGACTCAATGTATATTTTTTATTTTACATACTAGTGGACTCAGTGAAAAATATAAATCACCTTATCGTTTTCCTCACATAAAACCCTAATTTGGTGATTTTGCTTGTTATTCAAAATGTCAAAATAATTAGTTTATCTTATTTTTATTGTAGTATTATTTTTATTATTATTATAAAAAATAATTAGTTTATAAAAAATTAAATAAATTTTGTTTGCAATCTCTGTAGTATTTTTTTAATACAAAACAAACAGATAAATGGATTGAATTTAAACAAAAAATATAGAAAATTGTAACTTTTGTCTATTATTCGGACGAAATTTGCACTTTTTATTTTTTATATATTTGTTTATATTGTTGTATTGTATTGTAATTTTGATGTTTTACATTTTTACAAGATTACAATTTTTTGCATCCAAAAACATGTTCTTTTTCGACCTAAGTTTATATCATGAAAAAAAATTGTGTTTAAACTATTACATATTTTATCTAAAAAAAAAGTTAAAAAGTTTGTTTTAGAGCAATAAATTACATTTTTTTACTTTTTAGTGATTTTTTCATTTAAATAATTGTCATCCTAGGTCGAATAAAACACAAATATTCTGATTCATAACTGTGAATCCTTGTATAATTTCTTATAAAATATCGAAAGTTTTGTGAAATGCAACAACAAACAACAATATACAGAGTAGTACTTAGTAATTTATTGTATTTATTTGCATTTTCCTGTAAAAATGGTTTTAGTTTTTCTCGTACTTATTTTGTAACAAAATTTCTCAGCAGGGATTGTAAAAAAAATTTTGGATAACAAACTAAAACCATCCAACTAAAGTTTTTATATATCAAAAATAGTGATATTTATTTTTATGGAGTGTGATAGTGAGAAAACTAACAATACCGACTGATTTTGAAAAATATTAACAAAAAAGCTTTAACATTGTTTAGATTTTTCTCTAGAAGAGTTGTTTGATCAAAAAAATAATATGAAAAGAAATATGTACTTCATAGAGATCTACAATTTTCATTCAAACAGTTTCTCAATACAATCAAAAATTTTGTAGCAAATCAAGAAAAACATGTTCTCTTTAGTACCATTTTTTATTATTAACAATATTTTATGCAGTTGCTTTTTTCCGGGACTTACCTGAAAGGACAGTCAGAAATTGTCTAAAAATCGATTCTCTACTTTGCAGTTCTTCATGTGTACGTTTTTTTGTATTAACGTCCAGAGAAATTGAATAAAATTCACTTTTCTTCCAACATAATAAACTTCGTATTTTCATATTTGTTGTCACTTTTTACCTTTAACAATTGTGTTTAAACTGTGAGGTATATTTAAATTCAAATCTTGAATATTTTCACGAAAAGCGTGTACTTGCGAATAAGGAAAGCGATAATAATTTTTATGCGTAGCATTCCGAAAGCATGGAATTGGTTTTGAGACATGTAAGGTAAAATATACAGTTTTCTTATCAGCAGCAATATTATCAATATAAATATCCGGTTTTGTTATATTGGTATATGTGTAAGTATTTTTTAGTTCCTTGAAGCAAAAATTGATATAATATTGCAAAGTTTATTTTGAAAAAAATTTACCCCTTCGTACAACAGCATATTTCCGAAATATTACATTTCTGGAATATATACATAGGATATGGGATGTTTTTGGGAGAATATTATTATATCACATCCAGCCAGCATTTTCTTTGTTATATCATATATATTACACATCATTAGAAAGTCTTATTAATATAAATATTTTATCTTTCGACAAAGTACAAAACAAATTGACTGCTGATAATTTCTTAAACACGAAGCAATTAAATGTACATATTTATTTATTATCAAACTACATGATCAACTTTTCTATATTTTAATATGCTGAGCTTTATCTACATTTGGTTTTCTTGACCCACTCAATGTTTCTAAGATCTTTTCTAGATTTTCATCCTTAGTTTCTGGAGTTATATAGAAAATAATCAGTGGACCAACAACACAAATTGATGCAAATATCCAAAAAGTTGTATAGATACCAGCAGCTTCATTTAAAAATGGAAGCATCAGTTTTGTTACAAATCCGAATATCGAAGACGTAATCACAGAGAACATCACAGCAACACCTTTCACTTTGTAAGAAAAAAGCTCCCCTGAATATATATAAGGAATAGTAGTTAATCCCATATTGCATACAACCATATACACAACCATGCTCACTAAAGGAATCCACGTAACAGATGAAACATCAGTTCCAACAAAAAATTTAAGAAAGAAAAACAATCCTGTTATTCCTAACATAATCCCAGACATTACTCCAGAAAATAAATAAACAGGCCTTCTTCCCCAATGATCGACTAATTGCGAAGACGGAAATCCTGCGATTACTTGCACTCCTGTCATTATCATAGCCTCATATGCTGGTTCTAAGGATGAACCACTATAGCTAAAAATTTGTTGAGCATAGGCTTGAATGGCTAAAAATCCAGAAAAGGAATATGTGAACTCGGTCAAAAACTTGATAATTGAAGCTCTTCGACTGCCTCTATCGATAAATAATTCCTTGATGCTATTGTTTTTGGACTTTTCACACTCCTTGATGTTCTTCTTCATCCTTTCAATATCAGCCATAACCATCTCAGGTTTTTTCACTCTTGACAATTCCATTAGTGTTTTTATTGCTTCTTCGTCTTTTCCTTGTTGCAAATAATAATATGGAGTCTCTAGCATAAACGGAAACGCTGCAAGTGCAATAAGAGGTGTTAAAATCATAGCTAAATTCATGGTCTTGTAAGGCAGAAAAGCACCAGCAGCGTTGATAAGAAAAGCACCAAAATTGACGCATAGTTTGTCAAGAGAGAGAAACATTCCTCTCAGATTTTTTGCAGTAACTTCACCTATGTAGATGGTAAGGATACCATAAGTACCGCCATAACCTGTGCCTACAAGAACCCTTGATAAACAAAGGAAGGTATAGCTAGGAGAAAAATTGAGGAAAATCCAGGATATCGCTTGTGTTAGGCCGAAAACTAAAATGGTGTATTTCCGACCAATTCGATTCATGAGCAAAGGATATATCAGGAACCCAATTATTGAAGATATACTGCAAATCGAGGCTAACCATGTTCCTTGATCGACTGTTACAGGAATGTCTGATTTGGCACTTGTCAAATACGATAAAGCTGGTGATGACCATGTTGCTTGGGCTCCAGCGTCAATCATGAGGATGTAGCCTAAAACAAATAATTTTAATGCGATTAATTAGTTTGGATTTTTTGGATAAAAAAACATATACGAATTTTAATAGAAATTGATAGGAAGTCTAAAAGGAGATACAAAATTGAGACAAGAGGATTAAACATTGTCTTTTAAAAAATGTGGAGAATATAGCATGATGGGAAGAGAAGATTTATTTTCTAAATCTATATTTTAATTTGTTCGCATCCTCTCTTGTTTAAGGGTGGAATTTAAATCTAATGTTATTTTTTTTTTAATAAATACTTTTCCATCGAGATACAGTAGAAGATTTTAACTATCTTGTTAAAAATTAGTTTCCTTAGTTGAAAAATAATGCTCTCAACTCAAAAGTCAACTACTCGTTTGAAACTTGAGTCGCTTTGTCAAACATTTATTTTATTGGATAAAGATTTGATTCTTTTGTAAAAAATTTTGTTTGTTTGCTTGAAATTTACTTTCAGCAAATAAAATGTTGTATATTCCATTATGGGTTGCAAATTGATCGGTTTTAGTCAAAAATTCAACTATTTTTTTGAAAATGTATGTATTTTTTTATAATATCGTTTGTTTTTTGGTAGAAAATTAATCTTCTTGATTGAAAATGTACCTATTTGGCTAAAAGTTAAACTGGTTTGTTGAACATTTATTTTGTTCATTGAAGATACCTCTTTTTAGTTTAAAATTTAAATATTTACTAGAAATTTTGGTTTGAAAGTTTTTTTTGGAAAACTCTTTTATTTTAGAAAATTCAACAATTTATTTATTTTTTTCTTCCTTTTTCCACTCGAAAATCTGTCTTGGTTGGAAATTCAACTCTTTTGTTCAAAATTCGTCTTTTTAGAATAATTCAACTATTTTGGTTGAAATATCAGTTTTTATATCTTTTTTTGTGAAAAAATATTTTTCATTTAAAATTCAATTACTTTGCTGAAAGTTAAATTTCTTTGTTAAAAATAATTTTTTTTGAAGATTGATCATGTTATTTGAAAATTCGACTATTTTATTTAAAAATTAATTATTCTGTAAAAACTTAAACTTTTTTGTTAAATTTAACTATTTTGTTGAAAATTTGTCTCTTTTTTTTAATAAAAAATCGAACGTTTGACTGAAAATTCATCTTTTTAGGTTGAAAATTCAACTATTGGGTACCAACTCGGTTTATTTTGTAAAAAATGAATGATTTTAATTGAAAGTGTAACTATACCATTTTTGGTTTAAAATTTATCTGTTGTAGTTGAAAATTTTACTATTCAATTAGAAATTCACGTATTTTGTTGAAAAATTGTCTTTTCGAAGAAAATTCATCTTCTTGGTTAAAATGTAACTTGTTTCTTGAATAATCGTGCTTTTGTTTAAAATTGTATGATAGTATATTTGTTTTAAATGACGCACAAGGGGACAAAACTGGATTTTTCTGGATAAATCCGTCTAGAGATCACAATTTTTATCTGTTTTGGACATCAATAAAAAAAATTAAGCTGATTAAATCCCTCAGAAACTTCTCGAAAGTCAATTTTTAAATTTATCTTTACAAAAAAATGTGTGAAGGAGGAAAGTAATAAAAAATATTTTCGAACAAATCATTTTTAAACTTGGAAAAAAGAACTTGCTTAAACCTAGTATTCATTAAATCGAATTCGTATGTACTGAAAAAAAATTTTATAATTAATTTTATTATTATAAGCAAATTTGATTTATAATTACACAAGTATGATTTTTCTGCACATGAAATTAATATTTTAATAAAGATCTATTTTAATATTGCCTTAAGATTAAAAAGGAATATTTAAAGTATAAAAAATAAAATTACAAAAATAATATTGGATTTGCGACATTTAAAAAATAAGCATAAATTATTCCAGAAACGGAAAAATCAATAGCCGCACCTTGCTATGATAAATTGTGCAAAGTTTGATTATTCTGCAAGCATTCTCGAGTTGTTCTGACGCAAGAAAATGATAAAAAATATGGAAACGTTGATGAAGGATGGAAAAATGACCACATTCAATGTAAAAAGATTTTTAAAATATATTTGTGATTTTTCAAAAATTCAGAAAATAATGATACTTTTAAACTGTTTTGTTAGAAATTTGCCTGGAATGGTTCATAACCCATAGAAAATGATCCATCTTATTTCAAGTGTCCTGCCTATTAAGTAAGGGATTTTCAAATAGTGTATGAAATAATATTGTTTAAATAAATTTTTTTTTTAATTTTGAATGATATTTAAAAGTATTTTCTTTTAAACGAAAGCTCTTTTCTACATTATCTCTTCTATATTTATGAGGCCTTACCGGTAAGAATGCTCGTAAATTGACGAAGGCATCCTCCTTTACTTTGAAATTTTCCGTCGTTGCATTCTTCTTTGTTGGTATCAGAAAACTTTGTGGAACAGCATAATAAGTTTCGTGTTTTCATGCTCTTTCTCACTTTTCACGTTAATCCATTTAAAAAAATGTATAACTGTTTATATTATTATTTATTTTATTATTAATATTATTATATTGTATATGATAACTTTGAATTCAAACTGAATTGAAATTGCTTCAGATTTACTTAATTTATTGAAAACAGCATACAAATCGAGTTAAATTATTCAAGTTAGACACAAATGCTTCTCGTTTGAATTCGTTTTTCATTCTAAAGGAAGTTTTTTCACGTGCCAACGGTGTTATCCGTGTTGTGGATTCATTACTGTTTGAACAAGTTGTCTGATTTCTTACGATACTCTCTTGATATCTTTTTTAAATTTCTGATATTATATAGTTCATTATCAAATAAATAGTAAATAAATCTTGACTTTTAGATTTAGTGAGGCCAAATATAATTGCATTAAATATTAAATATCTTAGATGTTGAACTACAGGTATCATTCGGGCTTAATGAACATCAAACATTGACAAAACAAGCTTATATGAAGTTGTTTACAAAACTGATAGTAACATACATGAAAACTGAATGAGTAATTTTTAAAATTAAAATTTAATTTTTAAAAAAGAATAACACTTTTGCATTACTTTTTATTACTTGACATTATTTTTACACCCTCTTATCAATGATCAGCCTGATGATGCTTAGATTTCGTCCCGAGACAGCCAAGTGCAGTATGAGCAAACATTTCTTAATTTCAGCCCCATGGCTCAAAAGAAGCTTAAATATTTCAAATTCAGTTCAAAACATGATTCCTTCATTGGAATTATATCTTTTCAATTTTTCTGGTTTATATCCGCTCCAAGGACGAGGAGAAATTTGGCTAGCCAGGAAATAAGAAACGATTTAACGCGAGCGCTTTGAAATGTGTATCGTAAAATTGCAGATTTAAAAACTAATAGTTCGAATCGTAACACGACTCCTCTGAATTGGTCAGCAATTTAGAATATTTTAATCTACAAATCGGTATTGGAAGATATACTTAGTTTATCGTTTTTGACAATTTGAAAATAAAAAATAAAGAAATCAAACAAACACTGCTACAGTTAATACAAGGTCCGTAAAAAGTTAATGAATCCGTACATGTATTAATTAATACTTTGTCTATGATGATATGGTTTCAATAAAGGTTGACCAAGACCGAGGGGAACATTTGACTGTACTTTCAATTTTGACCTTGAGTTAAATCTTCAAGGTCAAATGGAGTTAAGACCCTTTTCTTAAAAGAGAACCCCTAATTTAGACTGCGGATTTGAAAAAAACGGTAAATTTCACGTCAAAAATTACCCGTGGAAGAATATTTTTTGTGACCTTGGAAAGGTAAAACATTAGGTCAAATGTCTGAGAAACGACCAGATATTTTCTAAAATAATTTATCTACGAAGAAATGGTTCAGACAAAGATTGACCAGAATCGAGGGGACCATCAATTTTGACCTTTAGTTCAATTTTCAAGGTCAAATAGAGGTAAGAACCGTTCATTAAATAAGAACCCCTATTTTTGAATATGGCTTTGAAAAGTGCGGGAAATTTCACGTCAAAAATGACCTATTGAAAAATGGTTTTTGTAATTTTTTATCTTTCCATTTTTATTTATATTATATTTTTTTATATTCTATGTGCCACTTAGAGCCTTTATATCGCAAATAACAATTTTCGTTCTTACTTCGTCCTCATTTCTCAAATAGTAGGTTACGTACAATGCGAAAAATATCAGTTTTTAATCATTTTGACATAAAATGCAGAGATTGAATTTTGAGGTTAGATTTCGAATTTCTCGTTTTGAGGAAAAAGTATTAAAATAAAAATTATTTTCGTTTCATAGGCACAGTTTTATTTCTAAAAGAAGTACATCTACTGAGTGAAAAGTATCTACTCATAATATTTGTTAAATAAAATGAGGAAATCGAATTTTTAGGTTTGAACTTATGTCCGGTGCCCTTAATCCTTTGAATACTCTCAATAACGTTAAGAGGCTTACAAGCGTAAGTTTTATCCTCCAATTCCAGTGAAATTATTTTAGAGCACACATTGGTTAAAGTTTCTATTTTTTTACACCTGTAACTTTCCAAATTCAATCCTATCTTGCCTTTGCTAATAGTCTTATTATGACTCACAGTGGTTTTTCAATTGGTAATAAAATGTTTCCAGTGAATCGTAAAATAATCGTTTCACCAATTCATCTTATGCGGCCAATCGTTTCTTGTTTCCTGGTTATTAAAGGAGGAAATAAATGAAGGAAGTGCATTTAGAGCCACTACTTTGTTTACAAATATCTCTTAAATTTTCAAGTTCTCAATACCGGCTGCATAATGTACTGGGGTATGTTCCTACCATAGCTAAGGCTGTTCACTAAGGCACCAGAATCTAGAAGACATTTCGATTTAGACTTTATATAATTGTTACTCAGAATTTTACAAAAAAGGGAAGTTTCATTTTTTGTATCTTGTTTGATTGAAGGTGTTTTGATTTCAACACCTCGTTTTGTCAAAACCTTTATCATTGTAGATGTATCCTATTGAGCAGACAGCAAACCCCAGAAATATCTTGAAATTGGATAAAAACGCTGCAGCACGTTTATCTGACGAAAGATAAAATTTATTACACACGTGCTAAAGTGTTTTTATCCAAGTTAAAGATAAAATTTATTCCTGAGGTTTAATGTGCAACAAGATGCAAGATTGTTTCTTCCTCAGGGTTGATTGTCTTTATAGCAAATTCAGTATTGTTGAAGATCCGTTCGAAGCTCTCTTCGTTTTCGTGAAAAGAAAAAAAGTTCAGACGATAAGGATAATTTAAGAATCAGATACAGACATCTTTTGGTATTGTCAAGATTATGTTTGCACCGTTCTTGTTGAAAAAAATTCAAATCCGCACAATTTTTGAATAAGATTTTTGACGATTGGTTTTGTTTAAGATCGTCAAAGGGCTTATCTTCATCTATGTTTTTTGCATTTACGTTTGCTCCAAGCCCTGTGCTTTTAAATTTTTTGGACAAAGGGGAACATAAGGGTACTTGGGAATAATAAAGATTTCAATAAATCTTGATAATTCTAGTGCGCGGCATAGTGGAATAAGTCATTAATTACATTACTATGTGTTATCTCGAGTTCTCCTCGACTGATCATATTAATATAAATTCTAAAAACAAACAACACTGTTCATACTAACTGATAACATAACAATATTATTAGGCATGTCTTTCAACATTCTAATTGTGTTTGCGCAGAGTAATAAAAACACCTTACTTTATCTAAGTTGTCACATACCCTAAACGATCCCTATCTTCAAGTCTTCAAATTGATGAAACAGATTTATGATATAATAATTTATCCTAGGAAGATAATAATCCGATTAGCATATTCATATTGCAGAATTATTGTTTAAAAAATTCTTCACAAAGCATTTAGTTCCATTTATATAAAATAAGGATCATAAAAGTTGTTCTTTTCTTTGTCCTGTCGATGTTTTCCCATCCTGTTGGTAATGTATGCAGTATACCTATATTTATTTCCTATCTTCCACGTGTAATATCTTTTCGAATGTTAACTAAAAATTTCTTTCTTTCTTTAATTAATTCTATTTCGCCTTACATAATTAATTTCACCGGAAAGAGCGCATCCACATACCAACACGCTCACAGATAGCAGCAGTTCCGGACATCTATCTCACCGTGCTAAAATGAAAAATATAATGCCAAGACGGATTTTAGAACAACACACCAGAGAAGAAGCATTTTCTGATATCCTTTCTACACAAACAAAGACGGTAATATAATGCTAGTCCTAAAAAAAATGTTTGTGGCAGGAAAAATAACGAATGGTAAAATCATTAGCATAATGATTGATGATTTTGTTTATGTATTATATAATGGAAGGTACGGATAGGAAGGCAAGGATAATAAGCCAATTTTAACAAGTCTAGAATACGTTGAGAAATAGGGTCTGAACTAAACTCTCGAAAATTTTTAACCCTAAACTGGCACTATGGGTAGAAAATACCCGAGCAAATTTTTGAGCTTGAATTAACCGTAGTAAATTCGCGAAACTGGACCAACTGTCGACATCTACCAATAATTAACATCACTAACTAAAAATAAAGACAAAAAATTGTGATGTCGGTATTAGTGATTTTTGTTCAATTTTCAACGTAAGTTTATTATCTAGAGTGAAATAATTTTTTTTTTTAGTATTTTATAGTACTACTACCCACCATACCCATATTATCTGTTGAAAGATTAAATAGAACTTTAAAAAACTGATTTTTTACGTTACGTATGTATTTGTTGATGTTTTATTAATTATTTTTTGCGCTTTCAAATCAAAATAAATTGATTTGAACATGGAAAAATATGATTTTTTATTTGACTCTAAAATCGAGTTTTCATTTTGAAAAATAAATAGCTTTTTTGGAAGCATCAATGATGCAGTAATTTTTTTTTATTAAAGTGTAGCTTCTCAAGAGTAAATCCCTAATTTTTTAGGTAAAAATGTTAAAAATTGCGTGTTCTTTGAATTTTTCAGTAAAAAAACTCACTTTTTGCCAGTTTTCAAGTCTTTGGTTTACAATTCATGTATTATGTTTAAAATTGGTATTTTTTGGCAGTAATAATCTTTCTGTTTAAGAATTAATATTTTTTGGTTTAAAATTCAACTTTGTGGTTGAGAATTCTTAAATTTTAATAAAAATTCGTTTTTTTTGGTAGTAAATTAATCTATTTGTTAAAAATTCTTTTTTTTTAGTTGAAAATTTAACTTTTCGGTTTAGAATTCTTGAATTTTATTGAAAATTCATTTTTTTCGTTAGAAAATTAATCTTTTTGTTAAAAAACATTTTTTTTTAGTTTAAAATTTAACTGTTCAATCGAGAATTCGCAAATTTTTTTGTTAAAAACTTAACAACTAGGTTTTTAAGGTGAACTAATTTGTTAAAAATTAAAATAAAAACTTCTTTTTTTGTTAAAAATTAAACTTTTTAGTTGGAAATTTTTTAAGTTTAATAAAAATTTATTTTTCTTTAGTAGTAAATTAATCTTTTTGTTTAAAAATTAATATTTTGGTTTAAAATTCAACTTAATGGTTGAGAATTCTTAAAGTTTGTTAAAAATTCTTTTTTTTGCTATTAATTAATCTATTTGTTAAAAATTCTTCTTTTTTAGTTAAAAATTTTTCTTTTTTAGTTAAAAATTTAACTTTTCAGTTCAGAATTCTTGAATTTTGTTAACAATTTATCTTTTTTGATACTAATTTAATCTTTATTCTAAAACAATCATTTTTTTATTAAAAACTGAACAACTAGGTTTTAAAGTTAAACTACTTTTTTTAAATTATAAATTAAATCATTTTTTTTCTTTCTTAAAAATTAAACTTTTTGGTTGAGAATGTTTTAAATTTACAAAAAATTCGTCTTTTTGATAGTCAATTTATCTTTTTGTTTAAAAATTTATTTTTTTAGTTCAAACTTCAACTTTTCAGTCGAGAATTCTTCTTTTTTTCTTCCAAACTTAACAACTAGGTTTCAAAGTTGAACTACTTTCTTAAAAATTAAAAGAAAAATTACTTTCTTTCTTAAAAATTAAAGTTTTTGGTTGACAATTTTTTAAGTTTATTAAAAATTTATTTTTCTTTGTTAGTGAATTAATTTTTTTGTTTAAAAATTTATCTCATTTATTCGAAAGTTTAAGTCTTTGGTTTTTAATTCATGTATTACGTTAAAAAAATTAAATTTTTTGGTAGTAAATTATTCTTTCTGTTTGAAAATTATTATTTTTTGGTTTAAAATTCAACTTTTTGGTTGAAAATTCCTAAATTTTGATAAAAATTCGTTTTTTTCGGTAGTAAATTAATCTGTTTGTTAAAAATTCTTCTAGCACATATAATAAAAATAAAAAATAATTCTAGCTCAGAATTTTTGAATTTTCTTGAAAATTCTTTTTTTTATAGAAAATTAATCTTTTCCTTAAAAAAAATTATTTTTTTAGTTGAAAATTTAACTTTTCAATCGAGAATTTGTCTTTTTTTTTTAAAAACTTAACAAATAGGTTTTAAAGTTAAACTTCTTTCTTAAAAATTATAAGAAAAATTTATTTCTTTCATAAAAATTAAACTTTTTGGTTGAGAATTTTTTAAGTTTATTAAATTTTTTTTTTGTAGTAAGCCTTTGGTTTATAATTCATGTATTATGTTGAAAATGTGTATTTTTTTGTAGTAAATTAATCTTTATGTTTAAAAACTAATCTTTTTCTTTAAAAAATAATTCTTTTTGGTTTAAAAATCAACTTTTTGGTTGAGAATTCTTAAATTTGGTTAAAAATTCGTTTTTTTAAAAGTAAATTAATTTATTTGTTAAAAATTCTTCTTTTTTAGTTGAAAATTCATCTTGTCTATTCAGAATTCTTGAATTTTATTGAAAATTCGTTTTTTTCGGTAGAAAATTAATCTTTTTGTTGAAAAATTCTTTTTTTTTCGTTAAAAACTAAACAACTAGTTTTTAACTAGGTTCTTTCTTTATTAAAATTAAACTTTTTAGTTATGAATGTTTTAAGTTTATACAAAATTCGTCTTTTTAATAGTACGTTTATCTTTTTGTTTAAAAATTTATTTTTTTAGTTGAAACTTCAACTTTTCAGTCGAGAATTCATCTTTTTTTTCTTAAAAACATAACAACTAGTTTTTAAAGTTGAACTCCTTTCTTAAAAATTAAAAGAAAAATTTCTTTCTTTCTTAAAAATTAAGCTTTTTGATTGAGAATTTTTTAAGTTTATTAAAAATTATTTTTTTTTGTAGTAAATTAATCTTTTTGTTTCAAAATTCATCTCATTTAGTTGAAAATTCAAGTCTTTGGTTTACAATTCATGTATTCTGTTAAAAAATTATATTTTTCTGTAGTATTAATCTTTCTGTTTAAAAATTAATCTTTTTTGGTTTACAATTCAACTTTTTGGTTAAGAATTCCTAAATTTTGTTTAAAATCTGTTTTTTTGGTAGAAAATCAATCTATTTGTTAAAAATTCTTCACACAAATTTTTTAGTAGAAAATAATTTTCTTGGCAGAAAATCGGTGTTTTTAGTCAAAAATTAAATTATTCCAGTTAGAAATTCATTATTTTAGTTGAAAATCCATGACTTCATTTGAAAATGTAATTATTTTTTTGAAATTTTTTTTTGATCTTAAAAAATTCTATTTTTTGGTAGTATTAATCTTTCTGTTTAAAAATTAATATTATTAGGTTTGAAATTCACCTTTTTGGTTGAGAATTCTTAAATTTGGTAAAAAATTCGTTTTTTGGCAGAAAATTAATCTATTTGATAAAAATTCTTCTTTTTCAGTTGACAATTCAACTTTTCAGTCGAGAATTCTTCTTTTTTTTTGATAAAAACTTAGCGACTAGGTCTTAAAGTTGAAATACTTTCTTAAAAATTAAATGAAAAATTTCTTTCCTTCTTAAAAATTAAACTTTCTGGTTGAGAATTTTTTAAGTTTATTAAAAATTTATTTTTCTCTGGTAGTAAATTAATGTTTTTGTTAAAAATTCTTCTTTTTTGGTTGAAAATTCCACTTTTCGGTTCAGAATTCTTAAATTTTATTGAAAATTCGTTTTTTTCGGGAGAAAATTAATCTTTTTGTTAAAAAAATAAATTTTTTGTTAAAAACTGAACAACTAGGTTTTCAAGTTGAACTACTTTCTTTAAAATTAAAAATTAAATAATTCTTCTTTCTTTCTTGAAAATTAAACTTTTTGGTTGAGAATTTTTTAAGTTTATTAAAATTTTTTTTTAGTAAATTATTCTGCTTGTTTAAAAATTCTTTTCATTTAGATAAAAATTCAAGTCTTTGGTTTACAATTTCATGTATTATGTTAAAAAATTGTATTTTTTTGTAGTATTAATCTTTCTGTTTCAAAATTAAACTGTTTCTATAAAAAATTATATTTTTTGGTTTAAAATTCAACTTATTGGTTAAGAATTCTTAAATTTG
>JAAAKG020056417.1:0-18080 GCA_010014905.2 Druon quercuslanigerum | reverse complement strand
TCTATAATAAATTATATTTTATTATGTATTTTGATATATATATATATATATATATATATATATATATATATATATAAATTTAATTTTTTTGCCTTATACTTAAAAGGAAAAAAATTACACGTATTTTTTTTATTTTACTCTGATATGAAGAATTTTTGAAATATCGATTTTCTTATCTGTCGACCCAAAGAAATCAGTTCTTTTTTAAATGTTTCGTAAATTGTCCAATTTTTCAACTAAGAAAATTGCACCATAGAAAAAAGAGAGCAATTTGGTGTACTTTGAAGGCCATATTTGATGATTAAGAATTCAGTTTTTTACTAATTTGTTTGCAACAATTTTTTAAGCAATTAGAATTATTACAAAATGGGCATCTGCAAATCAAATTATTTTTTAAACATATTTCCTTGTAGTATCTAAAGTATTGTTTTAAAATTTCAAACTGGACGTTTGAATATTTTGTGAAATAAAAATAGTTATATGTTACCGGGCGCACACCTCGCGCGCAGGTGTGCGGGCGAAGCTCGAAATCGTGTGTGTTTGTCATTGTTTTGCACAAGGTAGTTTCTGCCGATAGTTTTATATTTCTTGTACTAAGGCGGTAAGACAGTGAGGTTGACATCGGAGATTCCTACTAAGTTAGCATTATAAGGTTCTGTTCCATGCTAAGTTACCATCGGTTGGTAAAACAGGTAATTAAGTAAATTTTTGTAGTATCATCATTTGACTGCATATACGTAAGGTAAAAGGCAAAGTTACCATTGGTAGGTAAGACAGGGAGGTAAGTATTTTTATATTATAACTTTAACATTTTTCGGTAAGGAAGGGAGTTTGATAAATTTGTATATTATGGGTTTACTGTAGGCCGGTAAAACAGGGACCGTCAGTAATGCACATCTCCAGCTACAGATCGAGCCTCGGTCATTATTGCAGGAGCGTACCTTATCAATGAAGGGTAAACATCTATGAATAAGGAATGGAACCACCTTCAAATTAATCTGAACTAAAGGCAACAGTCGATAATTGATGTATCGACCGTTGAATTGATACTCTGTCAGCCCGTACACTTACCGACGAACTGCGTGTTGCTCCATTGCGCCCTGCACGCACGGTAGTATTTCTTTATTAATTTAAGTTTCCCGCGCATCGACCTGCTAATTGACGAATCAATTTGTATCTTTCTAAAATTAGGTAAATGAAACAAAAAATTTTTTTTTGAAAAAGCGGAGACGAATTAACAAACATGAAAAATAATGATTAAATATATTTTTGATTTATTTTTTAATGTTCAGACTTTATTTCACATTTTTAAATAACTGGAATATCGACGACTGAAGGTGGTCGGACCTCGATTTGGCCATGTAAAACAGACAACGAGGTGCGATTAAATTCGAAATTAATGCTTCCAAAGGTCTCTCTTTATGAGAGACGTTTTATGAACGCTTCGAGAGTCCGATTCGGAATGCTCGGGGAGCGCGCTGCCCGCTGTCAGCGCCGTGAGCGACGTATCACACATGCACACATATACAGAGCATGACACATACACACACACAATTTGTATCATTCCACCACTCCCTCATGTTGTGCTCGCGACAATTATGCAAAAAACTCAATTCCTGATTATATACTTATTTAATTATAACAACATTTCTTAAATACATTTGATTCTTACGAGTATTAAATAGCTTTTATTAAACTTAAACTTTCTTAGTTTTGGAGTTACATTTGGTATCTAAAAAAAATTCTTTAAATAAAAACTACGATGTTCCATGAGAGTAGCGCCAATCGTTCAAATCTACATCCCAATATAACACATTTCTTCCTTTGACAGTGTCATAAATAATACCATTTATGGTTTCGTAATAATAATCTGCATTTGAACACCTCTCATTAGATGCTGAGACCTGCTCTGACTTACCGGTATAATCCTCATGATACCTTTTCTTGTGCCAAACAGGACCATAACGTTCAGTTAGTTTTTGTTCCTGTCAGTCTGTAAAAACGGATTATTATAAATTAAATATTTTCTTCGTCAAATTCTCTTGCATTGAAAATGATAAGGGTTTTGTAAAAATATCAACTAACTGTTCCTCTGAGGGTACCCACTTAACAATTACCCAATTAACAATTAACAATTACTAACTGTACACTCTTTAACGAAGTGATACCTTATTTCAGTTCAATGTCTAAGACCTACCCTAAAGTATAATCTAACAAGATAACCGCAGGTGGTTATGGAACCATTGCAATTCGCCAAGCTAGAATCAGAATAACCGTCTATGCTTTCACCTTTCCCTCTGTATGTCAAAGAAGTTACTTTTGTATTTATTAAATATCGAAAAACACGTTCTGACATTTTCCATTCTGATCGTGTTGGGTTAAATTAATGTCTACTCAATATGTTTACAGCGTAACTTATATCAGGCTTTGTAGCGTTAGCTAAATAAAGAAGAGAACCGACAGCTTCTCTAAATCTAGTGGGTGAACTTACATTGTCATTGCTAGATTTGCCTTCCCTAGCTCTCCTTTCTCTATTTAAAATCTGATTAGTCATCTTTGGTGATCTTTGAGAAAAAGCCTGCTCATAGCCAAATTTCTTAATCATTTACGCGCGGCCTCGTCGGCGGCACGATTAGCTGCTTTGATCTTGTCCTCCCGGCGTTTTCTCTCCTTTGCCTCGTCTAAAATACGACGCCTTTCAGCTTCCCTCCTTCGAGCTTCTTCACGAACTCCGGTGGCCCGTTCTTCCCACAGCGATTCCTCTTCGAGCTGCCTCCGTCGGGCGAGAACAGCGGCTCTCCTTTCTTCCTCCACGCGATGATGAATGGTGGTGGTCCGATTAGCCGACTCACCTCTGCTCCGTTGACATTTCCTGGGGGTGGGGGCTCGGCTGGCCGACTCACCTTCCGTCCGACGGCGCATTCAGCTATTGGTGGTGGCCCGACCGCCCGACTCACCTCCTTCCTCTCGTTGACGTTTCCTGGGGGTTGTGGCCCGGCTGGCCGACTCACCTTCCGTCCGGCGGCGCTTTCCGCTACTGGTGGTGGCCCGACAGGCCGACTCACCTTCTTTCTCTCGTGGACGTCCTCCGGAAGCGGGCCGACGGAAGGACAAATCCCTCCATATAGCTCGTGATCGGACAGCGATGGTCCGTCGGATCGATTCGCTCTCTGATCGTTGTTCCCTCCGTTGATGTGGCGACGATCGGTGGACGGTAGCCCTGATGGCTAAAACGCCTTCTCCTCCTTCCTCCTCTCTACTGGACGTGGTGGCCCGGTCGACCGACACATGTATTTTCCCGGCACGATTCTCGCTAGCGTTCCTTGCAGCGGCGTAGGCTCGCAGTTGGCGGCGGCGGATGGTGCGCCGATTCGCCCTTATAATGTGGTCACGCCCTGTCATCAAGGGTGGTGCTGTGATGCCACAGAGACTATGTACGAATTTCGCACACGGACACTAACACCGACACTGGGTAACACGAGTGGATAGCTGAAACAAAGGAACAGCGGGTTCGCAAACTCAAATAAGACAAAAATCACAATTAGTCCGTAAACACTTTTTAATTCACTTTCTTTTAGGTACACAAAATGAGGACAGAGCGGCGCGGCTAAACCTCAGAAACTCTCGAAATCAACTGCCTGCTCTGAGTCGCTCTCGACTCTCGCTAAACGAGCGAAGAACGTTCCGAGGCGGCGGGGACAGCGTTCGAGTCCTCCGATTGGCTGCGAGAGCGACAACGAAGTCGCAACCGAGCAGAGGGGGTCATCAGCCAGGCCCGCCGGCCTCGCGCGTCCGTACGTCAGTCCTATGCTATCTTATTTATATAAAACTTTAATTATAATTCAAAATGCTAATCATAGTTTTAAAAATATGAAAATTTATGATAGCGTTTAATACTATCCCAACTTCCAATTTCCGAAGAAAACGGACAGCTAGGGCAAATAGAAGTATTGTTAGTCTTTTTCACTAATTGTTATTAACTTAACTAGTATTTTCCCTATATTTCACTTTCATTAATATCTCACTAATGATCCTTCTATTTCTGACTATTTTAAATAAGGAATTTGTCTTAAAATTAATCCTAAATTAAAAATGTCATTCCACTAATTTACGGTATACTTACACAACTACTCAGGACGCAAATGAACTTAATTGTATTTGTTTACACTTATGCCTAATCCTTATTATCGTTTTCATTCAGGGGGAGTTCGTGTGTTTTTTATTAGTTGAGAAATGAACACTTTCGTGAATTTAGATAACTCACGAACGTGTTCAATTAAATGCTGGTTGAGCTTTCCGGAGGCCTTTTTCCAGACGTCAGAGAGAAAGAGAAAAAGACGGAATAGAGAGAAGGAAGATGGTGAGAATAGGAAAGGAGAGAATTACATGGGAGTGAGGGAGAGGAGAAAAACTGGCGTCCGTGCCTGGTCAGCCGTCTAAGTTGACGCGTGGGCTGTTGAAATGTTGGGAACACCTGCCTCGCAGGTTGTTATTTTCCTGCCCCGGCAATTTACCATTAGGGGAACTAATGGCTTTGTCGATGACTCACTCGGAGTAGGCAAACTCGTCGTTGAATTGATCCGTGAAATTGTCAAGTGGTAACGTAGAACCTTCACTCAAATTTCCTGTGGAAAATAGAGTGGGGATCTCGTGAACTCTTGCTTTGATTTCCCGGAGTTCTCAACCCGATAATTTGATACATAACAAACTAAGAGAAAACAAATTTTGTTCAAGAGTATGTGGGTTTTGATATTGGCCGTAGGAAGATGTATTTTGGTCTCGCTTACGTTTGATGTTTAGTTTTTTGCGTAGATTTGTCTACTCATATCTCTTCTTCTGTTTAGGATTTCAATTTTCTTTTTCTATTTGCCTTTTTTTCAAGTCCTTGAGTGAATAGTGGACTTTTTCCCTGATAAACATTTGGGTAACTACTATGGTCAATCGTTGTTTGATTACACTTTTCATATCAATCCTATCTTATTTGGGTTACTAGGTTTTACTTTTTGACATATCTGAAAGGTTTTCCCGTATTTAATAACATCCGAATAAAGCGCTGGCTAGAATAAATGTTCGGAAATTTTTGCGTAAGTTTTCTCTGAGCCTAAGTGTCCTGTCTGGATTTTCTCTAGATTTTCCAAAAGAATTAGGCACTAAGTGTTTTGGGTTTGAATACTTTCAAAGCTTTGAGTCTGGTTATAGTTTTGATTTTGATGGGTAAGTCATTTTTCGTGGCCTATAGGTCTTTTTTTCTGCTTCCGGTTTTTAACGTTACAAACTAAGAACTAACTACATATTTTGACAGATAGGAGGAAAATTATATCGGGAATTCTGAATTGAAATTGATTTCAGTTCAAGCTTGTGCGCTTTCACCTTTGTAAGAAGTACGTGGAGTCATTGACTTTGTTGCTTACTTTGAAAGTAAGTCTATTGTTTTCCCTGTCCATAGAGCGAGAAATTTTGTATTTCTAATTCTTTTATAAATCACTCTCTCTGGACTTGGAAGAACCTCTTTCTCCGGATCCGTCTCAGCGCGTAAAATTTCTGCTCTATAATATTAACATAAAATTTATTATTTAATTAATGCTAATAATCTTGAATCTTAGGTAGAATGGTTATCCCTGGCAGAATGCAGTAAAACCAAGACGCAAACTAGTAGTAAGACGAAAAGCAAACGAACGAATAAACGCAAATAGATTTGAAAACGTAAACCAAGAATAACCAAGAAAAAAATAACAAACCCAAACGCATACAGAAAGTTCACCTAACCCACACAGACAAGACCGTCCTGAACATAGGTATACAAATAACATACCGTCTCCCAGTCCCGAGAATACATTAGGTAATGGGCAAATAGAAAATCAGAATAGCAGCATTTTGAAAATCAGCAATTAGAAACAAGTAAAATAGATAGAGAAACTGAAGACAAGAGAAAATAATTCAAAAGATTAGAAAAATACAGAGAGGGATTAGAATTAATTTGGTTAGAATGAGAAGAAACTCTTAGAAAGAAGAGAGAAATAATAGATAGAGAAAGAGCAGAGAAAGCAAGATTAGGTCACGAATGACTACTAAGACAAAGAAAGAGAAAACGCGAAAATCAACAATAAACCTTTTGATATTTACTCATTTTTGAAAAGAATTAATGAATTTTGGAATATTTCAGAGAAATTAATTAACTTTGTAAAGAACCAAAACTATAAAATAAAAATAAAAGAACTTTCAAAAGAAATAAAAAGTTTAAATGATCAAATAGGTAGAATTTTAAATTCAACGCAACATTTTTGCAATCAAATAAATAAGTTACGAAATATACAAAATACAGTTCGTTTCTAAGAAAAAAATCTAGAATTTCACGAGGAAAGACAAGTTTCAACAGGTGAAGAAGAAGAGTAACAAATAATAGAAGCAGTGGTCAAGGGGACAGATAATCCTTACCAAAACCGGTGAAACGGCGATCATTTATGAGAAAATCAAATTTTCCTCCATTCCAAACAGATTCGCAAGGTAGAATAGATAGAAGTAAAGAAACCGATAGAAAAAGGGAAAAGATGATAGTAAATAATTCGCATTAAATTCCAGCAACTCTGTTTCCCCATGAAATGATTTAGACCTCTTGTTAAATAATGTCGAACTGGCAGACTAGATTTAAAAATAACACTGACAATAGGCCGAGTTATTTCTTGAATAGTTTGATTAGGTTCAAAAAAGGGTAAAAAATTAACGAGGTAGACATTTTAGATAATTTGGACGCGATTTTTGTAGCGGAATTATTAAGTTGTACGTGCAAGCTTAGAATGGTGTTTAGGAAATATTTACGGAAATTTGAGATTAGAATATAAAATTAATATTTCCATAAATGCTATTTTAAACTTTTTAGAATTATACATTTTAGGACGTGAATGGGAAACAGAGTTGACAAAATTTAAAATTACAGGTCAACAATTAAGCATTTTAGATAAAGATGATAATAAAAATAACAAAAGCAAGAATGGCCAAGGAAATGATAAATGTCAAAGTAACATTTAAAAGTCGAATGAGAATAGAGATGAAAAACAAAATTATATTAAAAGTAAACAGAGGAGACCTAGATATCCAAATTAACAAAATAGACTATTTCAACCTAGTTTTCCTAATCGGAATCCTAGATTTTTTAATTCAGGTTTTAAAAACAATAAGAATAATTATTAAAGTAATTATGGATTCCAAAGAAATCCACTATTTAATAATAATTATAATATTAACAGTTTCAGAAATCAGAACCCAGCTGGCCAATTACTAGCTGTTAGTAAACACCCAGACACAACAACAAAATAAGTCTCATTGCATACCAGCACTCTGTATAGCGCGGAAGAAAATAAAAATAAGTCTTAATATAAAAAAGATAGTAGAGTACAGAAAAATCATAATTCAATTTGAGGCCAAGAAAAAAGTAGAGATCATAAACGAAAGAATCGGAGGAAACAAGATTTCACCTTACGATAGATTTTAAAGATCATACATTCGGAGTTTTGTTGACACCGGTGCAACTCACTCGTACATAGTTGAATAGTTGATAAAACAATCAAAGAGTTAGACTGCAAAATTAAAAAACCGAAAAATGATACATTAATATAATATAATAAATTTAATATAATAATTATATAATTCAGGCTGTTACCTGATTTAAGATCGAAAGAAATAACAAGAACCAATATGATGGTGAGATTAGGTTTAAAAATGCAGGAACTGGTAATGAGTGATACCATGGAAAAAATATATAGGAAAAGTGAGGAAATTCAATTAAAATTCGGAATTTTAAGCCCTCCTTATGTAATAGGCCACTAAGCCCCATAGTTGAGAACCATTGGAAAGCAATTTACCGCACTAAAATTCCCCTGTCGTGGTAACAAAATAAACCCGAGACCGGAAATCCTTCCTGGTTAATTGCCTCCTGATGATATTTTGAACAAGCTTGCTTTCCCCATGAGTCATTGTGGTCGGGACGGAAAGGAAGAAGAGAATAAGCCACACCTGGCGCAGCTGCATGTACGGAAAGTTTTCTATCATGTCCCAGCACCGTAGTTAACGACAGGACTTGAAAGCACGTATACGCTTTTACCTGTCTTCTCTCTCTGTCTTCACTTTCTCTCTCTTCCCTTCTTGCAAGGCAAGTGGTGAGTGAAGCCCAACAAAAGGATTCTTTAAAAAAAAATAATTATAATTTTTAAAATTTATCTTTTGAGGTAATAAAGCAAGGAAATAGAGAAAAATCTGTCTAAGGTATCATATATTATTACGTTCGCTTTATCTTAGTATTTTTAGGTATATGTTATCTATTAGTTTTCCGAAATTTTAGTCTATTCTATTATCACATTTTATTTGTAATTTTAATTTGTTCTTTTGTTTACCGTATTTTATATTCTAATTCTATCTTATCTGAAATTTTATTTTGTTTTTATTCTAATTTCTATCTGTAATTTTATTCTATATCTTGTAATTTTATTGTCCATTCTATTTTTCAGTAATTTTATTGTAATTTCAATCTGTAATTTTTATTCAGTTTTTTCTAATTTTATTTTCAATTATAATTTTCTTTTGTTTTATTATATTTGATGTTCTGTTGTTTTATTCAATATTATGATTTTATTTTATAAATATGTTTGCGACATTTTCCGAAAAATAAGAATCTTGTAAGTTTGAATTTTGTCAACCATTGCGCAAAGCGTTTTGAGGGAAGAAGGAGACACAGGAGGCGATATTTACGCCCTTACATCCGCGACTTGAATGGTAGACGCGTCCGGGCCAACACGCGGGCCGGCGACCGCTCCCTTCTCCACTCTAGCTCTCGCGCGACGCACTTAAATACCGGTACGCGCGGCATAAACGACAGTCTCGCTCCGGCGATCAATTCGATAACCACGTCCCTTCAGCTTTTCTTTACTCTACTTCTCATCCTCCAAAGTGGTCGGTAAGCTCACAGTAGCTCTGCCATAATTCTGTTCTCTTTTTCCGACCGGTACTTTTCTCGCAACTCCGCCAACCCCTTTCCTCTCTCTGTCTCTCTCTCTCTCCCTCTCTCTCTCTCTCTCTCTCTGAGGTCGGTAAGATCCCGCAGCTCCGCCTCTCTCTCTCTCTTTCTTCAGGCCAATTAGCTTCCTCGCAGCTCCGGTGCCATCTTTTACTTATTTCAGGCTAGTAAGCTTTCTTACAGCTCCGCCGAACTCTTTCGCTCTCTTCTCAGGTCTGTAAGCTTTCTCGCAGCTGCGCTGAACTCTTTCTCTACCCCTTGGCCAGTACGCTTTCGCAACTTCGCCACTACCTTCCGCCTCCTTCCTTTTTCTCTCACGGAATTCCTTCCTAAATCGTATACCTGAGCACGGCAAGGCCCACTCCCGTCCCGGTCACAACACGTGGTCAGCGGCACTCACGTCTCTCAACGTGAGTGGGCCCTCCGCTAACCCACTATTAACGTGCTCGTAAAGCGAGACCCCTGACTCCGGTACGAGTTGGTTCCCTACGCCTGCACCCTCGATCTACTCGAGCTTCCGTTCCGGCTGAAACCGGCTCGCTTTCGTCGAACCGACCTTCGGACCATCTGAGAGCAGCCTTCGTATCGAGTGGCCCTATTCCACCCAGTATGAGACTGCTCTCTATCCATCACATTTGAGAGCAGCCTGCTGTCCACCGGCAGCCTGGAGGAAACATACTTCGGTTCCTCGGGAACCGGCTTGCCACTACCGCAGCACTGCCCGCTGCACACCACCATCTTGCCAGTAATAAGTCAAACCATCAGCACTCTAACGTAGATCAAGTCGGGACACATTAAAACCACACCCCGACTTGTATCACTTACAGGTGATGGACTAGATTCTATCCCACTAGCTCCCCACCCGGCACAGAGTGTACGTGGGCATGGTGCCACGCACCCTCAATCCTACAAGGCGAGTGACGCAACACTGGCACGAGCTAACATGGGCGTCGGTAGATTAGATAAGCAGGCTAGTAAAAATAAAGTGAGAGTAGGCAAGAAAACAAACAAGGATATGCATAAAATAGAGTGCAAGAACAAAATAAATACGAATTTATATACAACAAATAATGATAGGAAAGTAGAGACAGAATTTATTGGGCCATTTATAGAAGACAGTTGTCGATTAAACAAAGGGAAAAAGATAGGATACTAGAAAAATTATTCGCAATTAAAAAAAGTAATTGGTAGAATTTATGAACTAATGCGGCAATAAACAATAATGTTAGACACATTTAACTAGCCACAAAATAGGTATCCAGGGTCATTAGCCAATTAAGCAAAGATATTATTATGTATCACCAAAAATCATAAAGTTTGTGTATGACGAAGTAGATAGACCTTTAGAGGAAAAACAATGGAACCATCAAATATTTATTGTTTGAACGCAATAGTAATGATTAAAAACCCTTATGCAAAATATGGATTTTGCTTTGAATTAAAAAAGGTAAATAAAATAATGAAAAAAGAGTTATATCAAGTTCCTATAATGTCATAAATATTAAATACATTAGGATCATCAAAATATTTTTTAAGAATAGATTTTCGTTCGTCATATCATCAGATACCGTTGGACGAGGAATCTAAACCGATAACAGCGTTTATATTCCGATTATATTTCCAGGCAAAGAAATACACTAGTATAAGAGAATGTCATTTGGAGTAACAAATGCTCCTGTTGCATTCCAGTGCCTGATAAGACAGAATAATAGCGCAAGAATTAAAATCACATGTATTTTTCTACCTTGATGATAATATAATAGTATGAAACAATTTTAAAGAACATTCAAAATATTGGAAAATAGTTTTAGGTAAAATTAAAAATGCAGGCATTACCGAACGTCCCATGTTATTTTTTTCCGCCAATTTAAAAGTACGGAAATGGAAATATCGTGTTTATTTTTTTTAAGTGATAAGTAATATTATGGGGCAGGCCTGTCTGCTCAATTAAAGTTGCTTTATTATATTATCGCGGCTGAAAGGAGTCAGCAACTTTAGAACAAGATGCAAGCACCACCTCACAGTTGTAGTTGCTGGGAGAAGTGGCCTGCCGTTTTTTTAGAATGTCAGCATATGAAAATATTCCTAGACACGCACTGACACCTTCTAAATTACAAATTCTCAGGTTTCTCTGGCAGTGTAATTGATCGCCTTCTTGTGAATTCTGAGAAAACCTTCCGAATTATTTGAAGCAATCCGTAATATTTTGAAGTCTTTGAAATCTTTAAATTCTATTTACTTCTTTGAAATATGTTGCATGATATTGAATTATTTTAAAAAATTTGAATTCTTTGAATACTCTTGAATTCTTTTCATTACTTTGGTTTATTTTCTGCATTCTTTGCAATTATTAATTTTTCGTACTCAAATATTAAGGACTACTTGAAATAAATGCAAAGACCTAAAATTAAAAATTCATTTAATTTCTTTGAATACTTTTCGATGCTTGGACGTCTTTCAAATTCCTTGAATTCCCTTGAATTCTTTAGTTCCTATACTTTCAAGATTAAATATTACCTACGAGTAAAATTAACGAAATGAAGGTGAGAACTAAGGTGAGTTTTTTGAATTTTTTGTACAAAATTTTTTAACATTTTTTTATTTGAATTTTTTGGATGCTTTCCGATATTTCTTTGAATTTTTCAGAATTCAAATAAGAACTATTACTTAAAAGTAAAAGCAACGATCTGAAATTGAAAATTTATTTTTACTGTTTTAAAGTCTTTAAATTCTTTTCAAAGCTTTTGAATTATTTGAATTCTTTTAATTTTTTTGTATATTTAAATCGTTTTCAATTCTTTTTAATTGCTCGCATTCTTTTTAATTTCTTTTAATTTTTGAAATTCAAGTATCAATTATTATTTGGAATTAAAAGTAACGGCATAAAATAAAAAACCATTGACGTATTCATTTGAATTCTTTGCAACATGTTGCATTGTTTTCGTACTTAGAATTTTTTGAATTTAAAAATTAATTGGTGATTAGCATTAATACATCAAAATTAAGGATAATTAATTTGAATTTTTTTTAAACATTTGGATTCTTCGAATTCTTTTGAATTCTTTTAAATTCGTTTGTATTTTCTAATTCTGTTTATTTTTCGGAATTGATTGAATTCGTTTGAATGCTTTTGAAGTCTTGTAAATTCTATAAATACTTTTGAATTTTTCTACAATTCATTCAATTGCAATTCGTGCAATAATTTAGGATTCTTTATATACTTATGAATTTTGTGAATTCTGTTGAGTTCTTTGAATTCTGTTGAGTTCTTTGAATTCTTTGAATAATTTTGGATTCTTTTAAATGCTTTGAATTCAACAATTAAGCATTAGCAACGGCCCGGTGACTAAAAAGCCATTTTAATTCCTTGAATACTTTTGGATTCTTTGACTTTTTTAAAAATATTGGTGTTTATACAGTGCTAAAGAATATTTTTATTTTCGAAATTGAAAGCATATTATTTAGCCCTTGGCTTCTTACCACTTATTTAATCTGTATGCATTTAACACAATTTGCATGCATTTAATTTACTCTATAAAATCTTGAACAGAATGTAATACAGTTTGGTAGTAGTATTTGTTATTAACTTTTAACAAACACAACAATTGGAATTTTTTCAAATTCTTTTAAATTATTTTGAATCCTTTAAATTTTAGTTAATTATGTTTGTATTCTATTAAATTCTATGCAATCTGTTATATTGTTTTCATGTTCTTTAGTTTTTGAATTATATGAATTCAAAAATTGAGTATTGCTTAACATTAATATTACACCTTAAAATTAGGAAGATTGCGTTTGAGTTCTTTGAATACATTCGGATTCTGTGAATTCTTTTAATTTTTAGAATTTTTTTGAATTCTCTTAATTCTTTTAAATCCATTTCAAATTCTTTAACTTGAAAATAAAGAATAACTTATTACTTAAATAAAAATTGAAGTATTTGAACGTAAATTTATAAATTACACGCTTCAAATTTATTTTAATTATTTACACAAACTATATTAACTATTCTTACACTCAAAGAAAAGCCATCCGCCCTCATCCACCCTCTAGCTTTTCATTTTCTAAAGTGTAGAACTTGTTGTTTTATGATTCTTTGAATACTTTTAAATTCTTTTTAGTTCTATTAAGTTCTTCTAAATTTTTTTTATTTCTTAAAATTGCATTTCTTGCATGCTTTGAATTTTTTAAATTCTTTTAATTAAAAAATTGAGTATTGCTTAACATTAAGATTACCAACTTAAAATTAGGTAGATTTCGTTTTAATTCATTTAAATTCGTGGAATTCTGTGTATTTTTTTGAATTTTTAGCATTCTGCTGAATTCTAGAAATACTTTCCGATTCTTTGCCTTCTTTTAAATTATTTTTTGAATTCTTTTGAATCACTTGAGTCCTTTGAATTCTTTTAAAATCGGTGGATACTTTTGAATTTTTTGAATTCAACAATTACTTACTACATAACAATAAAATTAACAAATAAAATTAGAAATAATTCATTTGGATTTTTCGGCCAATGAAGGCAAGACATGAGGAGAACTTAAACATATCCGGTCAAGCAAGGCAAGGCATGCGCAGAGTTAGTCCATATGCGGCCAATGAAGGCAAGAAATGAGCAAGACTACTTAAAAATATCCGGCCAATGAAAGAAAGACATGAGCGGGACGTAGTCAATATTCGGCGAATGAAGGCCAGCCATGAGAAACAGTTAGTCAATATCCAGCCAATGAAAGGAAGACGTCAGCAGGATTTAGTCAATATCTAGCCTATAAAGGAGAAACATAAGCAAGAGTTAGTCAATATATAGCATATGAAGGCAAGATATGAGCAAGATTAAGACAATATCCGGACAATGAAGGCAAGATATGAGCAGGGCCTAAATATATTCGGTCAAGAAAGGCAAGCCATGAGCAGGGCTTCAAAATATCCGGCCAAGGAAGGCAAGACATGAGCAGGACTTACTTAATTTCCAGCCAATTAAGGTAAGAAATTAGCAGGAATTAATCAATATCTAGCCAATGAAGGCAATACATGAGCAAGAGTTAGACAATATCCAGGCACTGAAGGCACGCCATGAGAAGGACTTAAATATATCCGGACAAGAATAGAGAGACATGAGCAATAGTTAGTCCATATCCGGCCAATGAAGGCAAGACATGAGCAGGACTTATTCAATATCAAGCCAATGAAGGAAAGACATGAGCAAGAGTTATTTAATATCAAGCTAATGGAGATAATAGGTGAGGAGCACTCAAATATATCCGGCCAAGAAAGGCAAGAAATGAGCAAGAGACAATCAATATCCAGTAATTGAAGGCAAGACTTGCACAGGATTTCGAAATTATCAGCTAATAAAGGATAGACATGAGAAAATGTTAGTCAATATCCGGCCAATGAAGGCAAGACATGATCAAGAGTTAGTCAATATCAGGTCAATGTAGGCAACACATGAGCAACAGTTATTCAATATCCATCCATTTAAGGCAAGACATGAACAGTATTCAAATATATCCGGCCAAGGAAGCCAAGACATAAGCAAGAGCTAATCAATATCCGACCAATGAAGGCAAGGCATGAGAAAGTGTTAGTCAATATCCGGCCAATGAAAGCAAGACATCAGGGGGACTTTGTCAATATCCGGCCAATGCAGGCAAGACATGAGCAGTATTAAAATATATTCGGCCAATAAAGGCAAGACATGATCATGAGTCAATCAATTTACAGCCAATGAAGGAAAGACATGGGCAAAAGTTACTCAATATTCAGTCAATGAAGGAAAGACATAAGAAATTGTTAATCAGTATCCGGTGAATAGAGGGAAGACGTGAACAAGACTTAGTCAATATCCAGCTAATTCAGGCAAGACATGATCAAGAGTTAGTCAATATCCATCCAATGAAGGCAAGACTTGTGCAGGACTTAAAAATACCCTGCCAATGATGGCAAGACATGAGCAAGTGTTAGCCAATATCCGGTCAATGAAGGCAAGTCATAAACAAAAGTTAGTCAATTTCCGGCCATTGAAGGCAAGATATGAGCAAGAGTTAATCAATATCCAACCAGTCATGGCATGACCTGGCCAGGACTCAAAAATATTTGGCCAATGAAGGCAAGACATGAACAGGACATATTCAATATTTGTCTAATGGAAACAAGACATGAGCAAGATTTAGTCAATATCCAGCCAATGAAGGCAAGACATAAATAAAAGTTAATCAATATCCGATGAATGAAGGCAAGACGCGAAAAAGATTTAGTCAATATCCTGCCATTGAAGGCAAGGCATGAGTAAGAGTAAGTTAAAATGCAGCCAATGAAGGCAAGATATCAGCGGGAATTAAAAATATCCGGTCAATGAAGGCAAGACCTGAACAAAAGTTAGTTTATATCCGGCCATTGAAGTTAAGACATGAGCAAGACTTAGTTAAGATCCAGCCAATAAAGGCAAGACCTGAGCAGGAATTAAAAAATATCTAGCCAATGCAGGCAACACATGAGGAGAAATTGTGGATATGTTTTAGAATTAGACAATATTGTCAAAGAGGGAATGAGAGGGGGAAGTATAAATAATATATTTTAACATTTAATTCATAATTAATTAATTACCTTTAGATTCTTTTTATCTATTTTTTTTTATTTGATCAAGTTCACTATGAAGAATATGCTACAGGATGCAGTGTGCACTAATAGTGAAACACCATTTTATTTAGAAAATTTAGCACATTCGTGTGTATGGTTATTAGAACCTCCTCACATTTCTTCCTGCGGAGGAACTGCCTTCTAAAGTCAAAGGTCTTGATTTTTTCCGGCGATATTGGAAGGAATGAATTGCTTGGAACCCGTTGCAGGAAGTTTTCGAGCGGGAATATTTAAAAGTAAATAATTAAGCCTGAAAGAAATTATTGAATTCAATAAGAGTTTAATTAAATAAGATTTATTACTTTAATTTATAAAACAGAGGGATTCTGCAGTAGAGGTCTGATGTCGGTAAGGCAGATCAATTACATACTAATTAAGGTTATACCAATACCCACGATTTGCATTAATGAGTGAGGGTAATATCGACTGTCAGTGACTTTTCGTGAAACATAACCTCACTTGCAGTCAAGTTCAGAGTGGGTTAGAAGTGTATAGATGTCAGTATTGTCATGTTTCAATGATTGATTTTGGTCTTAACGTCATACCAATAGTTTTTAGAGATAAGGATTAAGTTGGTGTCACCATTTATTAGCTGTCAATAACTAAGTACGTGCTGAAAATTGCTGAATGCGAGAATCAGGGTCTGATGTATCGACCGAGGTTGTCAGGAATTTGCATTAATGAATGAATTTGCATTCCCGACCTTGAACATTAGCCTTGGGATTCCTCGAATTTATAAAATGTTAAGGACTAATAAAACCGCTGCACTTTAGATATGTTTTAAAAATTCAATGAATATTTTTTATACAGTAGTATATATTTTCCATACAGATTTTTAATATTTTCCCTTCACCCAATGATCATTCCCACAATTTATTTTATAATAAAACTGGTGAAACGGCCCCCTCTCCTGTTCTTTCTAATTTATTTTATCAATATACACTTATCTTATCCGAAAACAGCACCATGTGTTGACGCACTCCACATTAGAAATTTGCATTACCGATTAAGGTCAATACTGACAGAAGGTAATATCGTTACTTTCTCTCTATAGGCAAGTGAGATCGTGGTACATTTAGCTTCAAGTCGGTAAATTAGCACAGCAATATCTTCCGTCAGTAAATTGTTGCAGTGGCGCCACTTAGGAATCTACATTACCTATTGAGGGTAGTATTGACTGCCGGTAACTTAAAATGGAACAGAACCTGCTCGTTCGATAAGTGTCCTAAAACTCCCATAGCCCTATTACACGCTAAAAAAGTTTTTAAAATTGTGTGCATGCATCTGTATCTTTGTATATTGACGTTTAATTGTTTGTCATGGAAGGATAAATTTTAAGCTGAGCAAAATCAAGTCAATTGTGTGTTCCCAAGCAGAAGTTCACATTCCAGGAAGATTAACTAAAGCTGATAGAAATCCAGCTACTAATACAGTTTTACTTAATAATGAAATATGTCATTTATTTGAAGAGGTAAGATACGAGCTCAATGTCGTTGAGATTGATAAAAACAAAAATATCGTTCTTGAAAGTTTAAAGAAAAATTAAGTTTCCATGGACTCTAGTAATAGCAGTTTTTTTAAGCTGGATGGCTTGATTTTACCATCGAACAGGCATTAACTAATTCAAATGGGTACCTCTTAGTATGATATTTGGTTTTACTGAGGATTATCAAAAAGTAATCATTAATGCCAAGCATGAGCTCATATTGATCAGATCAAAAGATTATACAAATGCTATTATACAAACAGCTATATATCCTATTCTACCTGTCACATCTAAACACATCTGAAATGATAAAACTTCTACTCAGTTGGAAAAACCTAGATTTGTTATATTAGGATTTCCAACAAGTAAGAAAAATGTTGGTGCTGAAAATTCTAGTTATTTTAATTATTGCAAAATATCTGATGTCAAATTATTTCTGAAATCTCAATGCTATCCACACGGCAATTTAAATTTAGATTTTGATAAAAATTAGTATGCTTTATTGTATGAAATGTTTGCGAATTTCCAATGGGCATACTAAGGTAAAGAGCCTCAGACTTTAATATCAAATAAAGATATATGCTCCACTGACGGTAATTGACTGTTCGAGACAAAAAGAAGCATTAAAATGTGGACCTGCAGATATTCGTTTAGAATTTGAAGCAAAAGAAAATTTTTCTGCGCAAACATCTGTATATTATCTTATATTGCATAACCGTAATGTTGATCATAACCCAATAAGTGGTGTGGGTTAAAAGTTGATATAAAAAATCTGCCCGCTTCGCGGGCACATTCTCATCGCGCGCTTTGCGCGCGGCTCGCTTCGCTCGCAAGTTTGAGCGCGCCTAGGGCGCGCACCTGTTGGATCTCGCACTTCGCGCTCGATAGTGTATTCACCTCGCGCTACGCGCTCGGACACATTTGCCTTACGCTTTACGCTCGGTTCCTCT
>JAAAKG020056406.1:0-18081 GCA_010014905.2 Druon quercuslanigerum | reverse complement strand
AAACAGAATAGATGCATTTCCAACTAAAAAAAACATTTTTTTTAACGAAATAGTTGAATTTTTAACTAAAAAGGATACATTTTTAACTAAAATGCTGAATATTTAACAGAAATACTTGAATTTCCAACCGATTTTAAACAACAAGATTAATTTTTCACCAAAAAATATAATTTTCTAATAAAGAACATGCATTTTCTAACGCAATAGAAGAATTTTTAATTAAAGGAACCAAATTTTCAATCAAAAATGGATGAATTTTTAAC
The DNA here is from genome assembly GCA_010014905.2 of Druon quercuslanigerum. NCBI lineage: Eukaryota > Metazoa > Arthropoda > Insecta > Hymenoptera > Cynipidae > Druon > Druon quercuslanigerum. The sequence goes on along the minus strand of JAAAKG020056406.1, from coordinate 17,818 downwards.
TACAAAAAAAAGAAGAAAAAAAACTTTCAAACGAAAATGGAATAGCTACATTTTTTAGTTAATAAAACTAATTTTTAACCTAAATCATGAATTTTAAATCAAAAGGATGAATATTCAAACTAGAATAGTTGAATTTTATATCAGAAACATGAGTTTTCAACAAAAACAATGAATCTTTAACTGAAATAATTGAATTTTGAAACTAACAAAAATTAAAGTTTACTGCAAAAATGATAAATGGTCAACCAAAACTTAAATAATTAAATTTTAAGTTAAAAAAAATATTTTTTCAACCAAACAGATGAATTATAAAATAATACTATGAGATATACAAATAAGACAATAAATACTTAAATGAAATAATTAAACATCAGAATAAAAAGATTAATTTTCAACGAACAATTGAATTTTGAGTCAAAAAATAAATGTTAAACAAAATACATGAGTGTTTAAATAATATTATCGAATATTTAATTGGTATAATAGTTTTTATCCCAAGAAAAAATAATTTTTCCATCAAATAGCTCATTTTCCAACCGAAGAAATAAATTTTTAATTAAAAATAAGAACCTTTACAAAAAAACTGTTAAATTTTCCAGAAAAAATATGAATGCTCCAATAAGAATATTAATTTTATACCATTAGAGCACCAATTTTCAACAAAATACTTGAATTTTCATCTATAAAAGATCAATTATTAACCAAAATCGGAACAGTTAAAATGTTAGAAAAATGAATGTTCAACCGAAAAAAACTAATTGTCAACAAAACCGTTTTTTTCATCTACATAGACGATTTGTTAACCAAAAACAAAAGAATTAAATTTTCAGTTAAAACAATAAATTTTTAATTAAAAAATGAATTCTTAACAAAATGATTCAATTTTAAACCAAACAGATGAAGTTTCTACCATAAAAGATACAGTATCAATAAAATATATAAATTCTTAGCTAAAAAAAGATATATTTAAAAACCAAACCTAGAATACTTCAATTTACAGTTAGAAAAGTTAATGTTATACAACAAAAAAAACGAATTTTCAGCAAAAATAAATGATTTTTCAACTAAAAATATAAATTTTCAAGCAAAACTGGCCTTGTCTTAATATTTTTTTTAAATAGGAGCTAAATTTTAGAAGGCTTTACTTACGCTTGCAAACCGGAAGCTCTGATTGGGAAGACATGCTGGAAACACAGATGGAACTCGTCTCGTTCGACTCAGAAAGTTAGGTCCCAAGATTCTCATGACACAAATTAGAAACAGTTCGAATTAACTATTCTATAAATGTGTGAAACGTAAACACACTTTTCTCTACATTCCACAAAACTTCTATCGAATTTCACCCACAAGTTTGAGTCCCTTTAAAAGAATGAAACCGTTTGACGCCTCTTGTTACGGAGCACTTCCAACAAATGATAAAGATAATCAATAAGAAAAGGCCAACTCAGAGCATAAAAAATATTACAAAATTGCTGATAAACCCGGAGGGTCACTGAAGATAAATATCTTCATTCGCCTATTCTCTTTCCACATATCAGGAAAAAACATTAGTGTATGCAATTTTACCATCTCCCTTCAGGGCCTCAGAAGATAAAGTATGCGGAAGAATGAAGAAAGACTAGTGCTCAGAATAAACAATCCATCGGCCGATTGTTTACTTGCAGCGACTTGACGAGCTCTGATTTTTCGAATCGCGCAAATAAGTTACGACATTATCGCTCAATGTTTAATCACACTTTTATTGCTCGCAATGTTCTAATGATTTATAACAACATTAAAACTAAGAAGAAAAGTCAATAGGAAGATAGGATAAATAAAGCGATTACTTATCTAAGCCGAGCACGTGGTTAATTAGGTTGCGATTTGATGAAAAGATACATTTTGTTCTTGATTGTTTGTTTCGTGGGGTTAATTCTTTTCAGGATTCCGGTCATAGTGTTGACTAGTTCGTCGGAGGTCAGTCCAGTTTTTTTAGATCTGAATTTTTGGAGAAGTTCGGTTGCAGTCATGGGTTTGCGCATCAGATAACGCCTAACTGCCTCCTCCGTGATTCCAGATTCGCTATAATTAAAACCAGAATGATTGATACAATCCGTTGTAATCTACCCTTAGGGGCCGCACTTAAATTACGTAACGGATTATTGGGTTAAAACTTCATTTTCACAATTATCTGATTTTTCTTTGAACAATTTTTCAATTTTCCTGACAAATTAACATTCAAATACCAGCATTTTAATCATGTAATATTTTTAAGACATGAACTTTCAAATTTTCAATTTTACTTATTTGTTTCATACAAAAAAATGAATTATCTTCCATAAAAGATACTTTTTAACAAAATACTTGAATTTTCAACAAAATATATAAATTTTTTAAAAATAATTAAATGTCAATCAAGAAAGATGAAGTTTCATTTTAAAAAATTTATTTAGCAATCAGAAGAACGAATTCTCAGTATATTTTCGGCACAAAAATTGAACTTGCAGCGAAAAGGATCAGTTTTCAAGAAAATAGTTAAAAAATCAACCAAGAGATAAATTTTCTACTAAAAATATATCTTAGACAAAAAGTATTTTCTCAACATATTGGTTAAACGAAATAGCTAAATCGCCGAGCAAAGAAGATTAATTTTCTATCAAAGAGTTGCATTTTCAGACAAGAAAGATGAAATGTCTACTAAAACAAATGCAGTTTGAAATTTGAAACACAAATTTTTAAAAAACAAATTTGAATTTTCATACAATACAAATTTATTTTGACTTTTCAACATTACAATATGAGTTTCAAAAAAAGAAGCAAATTTGTTACAAAAATTTTCAAACCGAAAAACCGAATTTTAAACAAAACATTTAAATTTGTAACCAAAAGGGATGACTTGAACAAAACAGATGAATCAACAAAGAGCTTCATTTTTATCAAAGAAAGATTAAATGTTTACTTAAACAGATGAATTTTCAAATTTAAAAGACAAGTTAAAAAAAACAGTTGTAATTCATCCGAAAACATTTTTGAGTTGACTTTTCAACACCAAAACGGGAATTTAAAACAATTAAGTTTTCTATGAAATAGATAAGTTTTGAAGAAAAAACATTGGAGTTTTCGACTAAAAGAATTAATTTTTAACAAAAGATAAATTGTCCACAAAAAAATGAATTTTTAACTAGAAAAGATTACAGTTGACTTTTCAACATAAAAATATGAATTTTAAGCAATTAAGTTTACTATGAAATATTTGAATTTTTAACAAAAAATTTGATTTTTCGACTAAAAGGATGACTTGAAAAAAATTGTTCAAATTTGAATCCCAGAAAGATGAAATTTCAACTAAAACAGACGAATTTTTAAACCTAGGATATATGAATTTTAAACAAAAAAATAAACTTTCTAGGAAACAGTTGAATTTTCGACAAAACAGTTGCATTTTTATTCAATAAAGATTTAAAAGATTATCCTTTTTAGTTGACAATTCAACTTATTGTATGGGAATTCTTGAATTTTGTAAAGAATTCGTTTTTCGGTAAAAAAAACTAATTTCTTTGTTTAAAAATCCATATTATTACTGGAAAATTTAACAATTTAATTAAAAATTTGTTCAAATATCTTTTTATATTAAATTCAACTTTTTGGTTAAGAATTCTTGAACTTTATTGAAAATTCGTCCTTTTGGGTAATAAATTATTCATCCTTTTGTTTAAAAATTTATCTTTTTAGCTGAAAATTCAACATTTTGGTTGAGATTGAAAATTTACAATCTTTAGTTGAAAGATTGGTTTGGTAATTAAAAATTTACCTATTCCAATTTTGGTCGAAAATGGTTCTTTTTTAAGTGAAGATTCAACTTTTTGTTAAAACTGAACTATTTTGTTAAATATTGTTTTTTTTTAATTAATCTAGGTTAGTTGAAAATTAAACTTTAGGTTTGATAGCGCTTTAGTTTTGTTGGAAATTCGTCTTTTTTGGTATAAAATTAACTTTTTTATCGAAATTTCATATTTTTGATTTGATAGGTAAATTGTTTTGTATAGAAAAATCATAATTTTTGTATTTAAAGTTCTCAAAATTAATGAAAAAAATCGAGAAAATACAAACGAATGATTTATTTACCTATTTATTTAACGCAACAAATAATTTTCAAATGATTACAGTTTTTTAATACAATTCCAAGAGTTAAAATATTTCAAATATATTATAAAATTTCAGCGCATTCCATGGAATTGCAAAGGATTTCAGAAAATTCTAATTCAAATAATTCGAAAGAATTTCATCGGTTTTTAAGAGATTCAAAAATATTTCCACAGATGCCAAAAAATTGATATTAAATTATTTCAAGGAATTTTAAAATTTAAAGGATTTTATCGAATCTGCAAGGATTGAAAGGTATTTCAGAGATTTCTAGAGATTTAAAAAGGTTTTTTTTTAGAGAACTTCAATAAATAAGTTTAATTTAATTAATATTCTTGGGACTTTATATAATTTTTACTTATTTCAATACATTTTTAAGATATCCCATAATTTCAAGAGATTAAAAAAATTTCAAGCGTTATATCGAATTTCCCAAGATTTATAGGGATTTGAACTAGTTTTTTTTTTAGATTTTAAATATTTTCAGTTGTTTAAAATTGTAAAGAATTTCAAGAGATTTGACAAATTTCAATCGAATTTTCCATAAATTATACAATTAAATTAAGTTCTGAATTCAAAGTTGGGCAAGAAAAAAGAATAATGCCTTGAGAACTGATGTATCTGATAACCGACAAATTTCGTCTTTTTAGCTTTGCGGAAATTTCCATTTCAAAAATTCACGAATAAATATTTTGTTACGATTACTCAGCAAAGAGGCAATAATTATTCATGTTCTGGGTCTAAATTTAAACAGTTACATTTTTTAGATAAGCATGTGCTATTTTAAATTATTTAAAGAATTTTTAATTTAAAACTCTTATTTTTCATGATTTTCTAAACACTTGAAACTCCAAGTAACAATCTTATTTGAAAATTGGAATTCTTCATAAGGATTTTATTTAAACTATTTAATTTGAAATATTTTTCTATATGTTTATATAAAGAGTAGTGAAATCCCACAAAAAATATATAAATTGCAAAAATTTTGTCAAATAAATAAAAAATTAAATGAAGTTGTGAATTCAAAGTTGATCAACGAAATAAAAAAGTAATTATCACGAAGGTTATTAACAAACGGAGAATATCTTCCAAATAAATTTTAGTAATATTTGGTGCAAAGAAATAAATGGAAACCCGCAAAGTAGCTATAATTTAACAATTTTGTTTACAAATAATTTTTTTAAATTGTCTTATCAAATTTAAATTCTAAAAAATTTAAAAAAATTTAATACCAAATACAAATTTCGAATAATTATTTATTTTTCAGGTTTCATTGCTTATTTGTTTTCAAGGTTATATATAAATATAACTTTCTAAAATTATTAATAATGTTCAAAAATATTTTTGAAAAATTCAGTTTTCCAATCCAAATTTTAACAAAAAAAGGTAATCTTGAAACCAATAGTTCAATTTTCAAACAAAAAGATAAAGTACATCGAAAAATGTAATGGTTAAATTAATTATGTAATGGTTAAATGATTAAATTTCAACCAGTTGTATTTTCAAACAAAAAAATATCAAATATGTTCAAAAAGAGACGAATTTTCTACAATGAGGTTTATTTTTTGAGCCAAAGAATTTAAAGTTGCATAAATCTAATTTTTCTAGATTTCTCGTCAAAATTTGGAAACATATTTGAAAATTTCAGATAAGTCCAAAAATGATCTATATAATATCTAAGATTTTTTTTATTTTACAGGAATTTACCAAATATTAGCAAAAATTGGAGGCCGTTTAAAAGATATTTAGGATTTTTTTGTTGCTTGAAAAAAGTTTTAAAATATTGTATACATTTTCGGAAACCTTTTAAAGTTCTAGAGTAATTTTATTTTTACATCTCTTAAACTGACCCTAATTATTTCTAAAATGAAACTAAAATCTCCACGAATCATTTTTGGCAATTTTAGAGATCTTTTGTAGTAATCTTTCGTATATCCTGTATAATTACGCAGATTATTTGTCACGATTTAAGATCTGTCTAAATATTCTCTTGAAATTAACTTTTCAAAATAAATATTCATTATAAATTTCACAGAAACCTTACAAAACTATTATTTTAAAACCTTTCAAAGATTTTTAAAAACTTTAAACTTTTATCCCGAAATCTTTAAAAATCTACATTTTGTTTCAAGTGTTTAGAAATATGTTTAAAACGTCTAAATATCTCCTAAAATTATTCAAAATTTTTCTAAAATTGTATAACCTTCAAAAATTTAGAAATGTTATTTTACTAATCTTCTACATTCATTTCCGAAATTTTAGGAAATCACCTGAAATATTTTAAAATATTTTCTTAGAATATATTTTTCAAAATAATAATCAAGTTCAATTTCCCCTAGGATCGTAAAAAAGAAATTTTAGTATCTTAAAACCTTACGAAATTCTTCAAAATTTCAAAAATTGTATTTCAAAATCTTCAAAAATATATATCTTGTTGAAAATTTTGTTAAATGTTTTATTATTTTATCATCTTTTCCAAATTTCTAAACCTTTGAAATATCTTTTAAAAATTTTTATAGTTTTCCCAAATTTGTTTTAAATAGATCAAAAGAATTGAATTAATTTAGGATAAATAATTACAAATTTGGGGTGAATTCCAAAAAGTAATTTCAAATATTTAAAATCCTAAGAAATGCCTTATTGCTCTTGATTACAATTTATTAAAATTCTAGAATAAAATAAATAAATAAGTAAAATCTTAAAATCTAAAAGGTCCTGTAAAATCGTTCAATACCTTCCGAAATTCCCTAAAATATTTCAAATTAAAATCTCTTGAAACGCCTTACAAGTTTTAAATATATCCGATTAAATACATAATACTAAAAACATAATAAATCATTTCTTGAATTTGCCTCTAAACTCTACAGATTTGAACAGTCGTACAAACAAAATTTTATTTTATCTTCGTATAATTAAAATTTAGTGAATACTATATTAAATTAAATTTAAACAACTTTAAATTCATAGCTTTTTAAGTCAAAATATTGAATTTACAGCAAGATAGACGAATTTTCAACAAAAAGTTAAACTTTCAGTCAAAAAAATTAATCTACCTAAAGAAAAAACAATTTTTCAACGAAAGTGATGAATGTTCAAACTGAAATAATGAATTTTCAACTGGAATAATTGAATTTTCAACAAAAAGATGCATTTTTAAACAGAAAGATTAATAATCTACCGAAAAACGATTTATCAGTAACATATATGAATTTTCAAAAAATAGTTGAATTGTCAATTAAATAGATCAATTTCGAACTAAACAGTTGTATTTTGAACTAAAAAAGATTGTTTTTCGATGATGACGGTGAATTTTCAACAATAGAGTTTGACTTTGACCCAGATACTTTTATTTTACACAATGCATGGATTTTTTTAGAAATAGTTAAATTTCCAAATAAAACAGGCAAATATTCACCCAAAGAGTTAAATTTTGAACCAAGGAAAATTAATTTTCAACCAAACTCATGATTTTATTAACTAAAATGATGAATTTTAAACTGTAATAGTAGAATTTTAAAAAAAACGGAATTTTCAATCAATAAATTAATTTCTACCAAGAAATATGAATCTTCAATAAATGCATGAATTTTCAATTAAAAAAGATAAATTGTTAACCCAAAATTGAATAATTAAATTTTAAGTTAAAATGATTCATCGCCAATAAAATAATGAATTTTTTTAACTAAAAATATTTAATATTCTATTGAATTAGTTACACTTTTAATTTTTTAAAATTTTAACAACAGAGTTTTGTTTTTAAACAAGCAATTAAATTCTCATACTAGAGCAGATGCATTTCTGAACGAAAAATTGCAAAGAAACTATTGAATTTTCAACAAAATATACGAATTTTCAAGCAGATACTTGGAATTTCAGCTAGAAACGATCAATTTTCTACAAAAAATAGAATATTTAAGTTTTCAGTTATAAAAATTATTAAATAAAAAAATAATTATCAACAAAATAGTTGAAAAAAGTAATATATTATATTGCGATTAATAATATAGACGCTTTTATTATTTATATATATGCTGACAATTCCAGGTTTTCCAGGTAGGATAGACACCCCGTGAAATATATTAAAAAATTTTTGGAATCTTTCAGAATAATCGTCGCAGCCCTGATTATTTTTTACAGTTATTTTTTAATAACATTAAAAACATTTTTTACGGTCAATGAAATTAAAAAATTCTAACTGTAAAGCTAAAAAAATTTCTATTTAAAGGAGTAAGAACTGAGCTGCAAATTAAAGCACCCATAGAAGGAATCTTGAATTATTTTTTTTGAAGTTTAAAAGTTTTTTAATTCAAAAATGTTTTATTCAAACGCTTAATAATTTTAAAGTATAAGATAGAAGCTACTAAGAATTTTAACTTCAATTTTTTAAATTAAATACAGTTAAACTGCCGAATTAAAAATGGTAAACTTTTATAAATCGTAGAGTTTAAAATGCAGATTCAGTTCCAAAAATATATAAATCGACGCTATTATTTTTAATGTTGTAAATTAAATAATAAATCAATCCATTAAATTTTTTTTTAATGATATCATTTTAAGCTATTTTAAATTAGAAATATTAAAAATTGAATCGTTAAATTTTTTATAAGCTTAACACTTCTTAAGTTAAAAGTTAAATAATTTGATTTTTAAATAGTTTAAACATCCTTAAAATGCTTCAAAGTTCGATTTCAAAATCCTGAGAAATCTACATATTATACATTTTTTTCACATTTTAAATTAGTTAAAAAAATTTGTCATAACTTCTAAGAATTTTATAAAGTGATTCTAACTTTTCCTAAACTTCTTTTAAAATCCAGTCAAATAAAAAAAAAATCTTAAAATCTTCCACATTCATTTTTTACAATTTTGCAAATCTTTCTTAATGTTGTTAAATATTCTCATAAAATTAATTTTCAAAATAAAATATCATTTATATTTTTCCTAGGAATCTTAAGAAAATGTTTATTTTTCTTTTAAAACCTTTTAAAATTCTTAAAAAGCTTCTTAATTGTTTGTTCGAACAATGAAAATGTAACGTTCAAAGTTTGATTTTTTTGTTTTTAGTTTGAATATTTGACTTTCTAATTAAAACAGTTTAATTTTTAACGTTAAAATGTTAAATTATAAAATTGTGAACTGATTCCGAATCGTCTTGTAAAAACAATTATTATTCACTTTTTAATTCAGAAACTACAGTTAAATTTTAAAAGCCATAAGTTAATTAATATTCACAGTTGATCAACTAAAAATATTTTTCATACGAAATCTTCGACTTCAAAAGCTTCTAATTTGTAATTGTTAAAGTGTTTAAAACTACAATTTAAAATTCTTTTAATTAAAACGAACGCTTAAAAATCAAAAATATATAACGGAAAAATTATAAAGTACAAGATTTTCGAATTACACATTATAAAATAAACATCATAATTAAAAATGATGACAGTTTGACTAATTATTTAAAAAACGGTTAAAATTAAAGTGGGACAGATTTTTTCTTCTTCTAAAAATCCGTAAAATTCCTGGTAAAATAATAAATCCCTGTCATTTCCAGGTCCAGCGATCACTCTGTTTTAGATATCCCTCTAAATCTTTCAAATTTTATTTAAAAGTCTTGACAAATCTACATGTTGTTTCAAATTTTTTTAAATCAATTGAGTTTCAAAATAAAAAATCATTTTTAATTTTCCTAGTAATCTTAAGAAAATGTTTTTCTTTTGAATCCTTTCATAATTCTTAAAAAGCTTGTAAATTCTGTGTTCAAAACGTTCAAAAAACAACACTTTTTTTTAAAGTAGGACATGAACATTTGCACCGGAATTTCGGTACAAATAGCCAGCTTTTTGGAATTTTAACGATTCAAGGCTTTTTGATTTTTAACTGATTTAGAATCGTCTTAATAAATCAATTATTGTTCACTTTTTGATACATCAAGTAAAGTTCACTTTTTAAAATAATTAATTCAAGTAGAAATTTTTGTTATCAACAGTTTTCAACTTGAAACGCTATTAATTTTCAGTTCTTTAGATATTCCAGGACTAAATTAGGCTTAAAAATTAAAATCTAAAATGAAAAATTTTTAAAGTGAACAGATTTTTTTCCTAAAAATTTGCAAGTTCCCTGTCAAAAATAAATTCACTGTCATTTTTTTCGGTTTATCATTTACTTAAATTTAATTTTTTTAATTTGAAATGATTACTAACCTTGAACTGGGGGTGAAAGGTGTCGTTGGTACGGAATTGAAGTTATCCAACTTCAGTTTCTTCGACTGCGACAAATCGGGTGAAGCATTGTGCTTCCTCTTCGAAGAATCCGGAACTGAAGCAGCAGGTGTTGGAGTAGCAGACCTGGAACTGTGTGCACTATTTGGTTTCTTATTGTCCTTTTCTTTTTCCTTGGGCACGTCGGAATCGGAATCTGAGTCGCTCGAGAAATCGCTCGACGAATCTTTAGATGGTGCCGATTTTTTCGAGTCTTTTTTCTTCGACTGCTTCTTCTTTTTCTTCTTATCTTTCCGCTTATCTCCGTCTTTGCCTGATTTATCTTTCTCCTACGAAAAATATTAATTGTTTATGTAAATTGGAATTGCAGTCAATCATTCAACAGTGAGATAAGAAGACCTAGTTTTATTTGATCAATATTATGAAAAACTATTGAGAGCAAAGATGCCAATGAATTCGCTATCATCGTTGTTATTATCTTTGAAAAAATATTTTTAAATAATTACCTACATGCTTGTGTTTTTATCACGTATTTAAATACTTCGTTGAACAAAAATAATGCAAAGGAAAAGTGGATCATTCGATAATCCATGTAATTTTAAAAGTATTTTTTCGAAAAAATACAAGAATAGGAGAAAAGATTCTTTTAAATAAAATTAACACAAGCAAAATATTGAATTAAATATGAAACGCTTTAAATTTCTGAGATTTCATGTCGAAATATATTGCATTTTCAAGAAAATAGTTTAATTTTCAACCAAATGAACAAAAAATCAAACAAAAAGACTGAACTTAAAAAAAAATAGTTTAATTTTTAAGTCAAAAACACAAGTTCTTCAAAAGACAGTTGAAGTATTAACATGAAAAATTGAATTTTTAAGAAAAAAGTTCTTCAGACAAGAAAGATGAATTTTCTATCAGGAAATCATTTAAAAATTGAATAAATATGAAAAATTATGTTATTATTATTATTATTGTTATTATATTATATATATTATATATATTATTCAACAAAAAATTACTTTTGAACAAAGTTAATTTTCAAATAAAACAGATTCGGTTTCAAACAAAACCATTTCATTTCCCAACAAATATTTGCATTTTCAAACTAAAAAATTCGAGTTTTTACGAAGACCTTTTCAATCTAAAAGGATGAATTTTCTATCAAAAATTGGCGAGAGTTCGTCCCAAAAATATTAAATGTTTCGACAAAAAAATATATTCACTAAGAAAATTAATAAATTTTCAACAAAAAAATTAAATTTTCAACTTAAAGTTAAGGTTTGCAATCTGAGAAAATTAAAAGTTAGAATACGGATTCACGCCATTAGAAATTGCTCAATTTTAAACGCTATTAATTTGAAATTTTCGAAGTACATATATAGATTGAATGAGAGATTATTCAATTTTTAGATTTCTTAATTAAATGGGTACAATTTTTTATAGTTTCGAATTTTAAGCTTTCAGGTTTTCATTGTGATTGAAAATAAAAATAAGTATAGCGAAATTCTAAAGATAAAATCTATTTAACTTTTTCCAAAAATATTGTTAAAATGTAGCACAATAGTATGGAGAGCTCCCTTACAAAAAGAGCCCAAGAATGTAATAAAATGTTCATTATTTCAAGAGTTACTTAAATTTTTCAAAAACATCCAAATTTGACGTTTTGAGTTCAATTTCGGGTTACTAGAATTCATATATTTTGGTTCTACTTGGTACTATTTGGTTGAAAATGCAACTACTTTGTGGAAAACTCATTATTTTAAATTTATTTAATTAACAGAAAATTCAACTAATCCATTTTTAGCCCAATATTTATAGTTCTTAGTTGAAGATTTAGCTATTTAAAAAAAATTCCTTTTATTGGTTGAAACTTAAATTATTTTGTTGAAAATTGATTTTCTGAATTAAAATTTCAACCGTTTTGTTAAGAATTCTTTTTTTTATTCATTTTTATAAATAAACATTCAACAAATCTATTTTTAGCCCAAACTTGATTGTTTTTAGTTGAAAATGTAACTACTTAGTCAAAAATTCATTCTTTTGTTTGCATCTTAAACTATTTTGTTGAAAATTAATCTTCTTGATTAAAAAATTCAACTAACTGTTTGAACGATGAATTACTTTTTCGTAGAAAATTCGTCTTTTGACTTAAAAATTCAACTTTTTGATTGAAAATTCATATTTTTTTTATTTAAGATTCAACAATTTGGCAGAACTTTTTTTTTACTGAAGAATCTTTCCTGGTTAAAAATTTAACTCTTTTGTAGAAAAGTCGTGTTTTTATTTGAATGTTCACTTCGTTTGTAGAAATTTTATAATTTTTGATGAACAATGCGAACTGTTTGATTACAAATTCATCAATTTTTTGTTTAAAAATTGAATTAATTTCTTGAAAATTCGTCATTTTTTTCAATTCAACTATTTTTATTTAGTATCAAAATAGAACTTTTTTAATTTCTATTAAGGAATAATATTTTTTTATTAAACATTTAACTATACTTGGTTAAGAGTTGAACTTCTTTGTTAAAAATTCTTTGTTGTTGTTGAAGATTCATCATTTTAGTTAAAACTTCAATTATTTTGTTTAAAATTTAAGTATTTTGTTAAAAAGATAACTATATTATCAAAAACTTAACTATTTTGTTAAACATATAACTCTTAATGTTGGACTCTTGACTTTTTGGATTGAGTTCGTACTTTTGAATTAAAAATTTTACTTTCTTCTAAAAACTTCGTCTTTTTATGTTGAAAATTAAACTATACATTTTTTTAATCGAACCTATTTTTTGAAAATTCAATTTCTTTGTTACAAATTCGTCTATTTCATTTGAAAAGAGAAATTTTTTTGGTTGAAATATCAACTATTATATTTTTCAAAGAGGACTAATCTTTTTATTTTAATTTGAATGTTTTTGATTTAAAATTAACACTTTTTTGGTTTAAATATAAACTATTATATTTTTTATTGCGAAATATTCTTGACTGAAAATTAAACTATGTTGTAAAAAATTCCACTATTTTATAAAAAAAATTTAATTAATTTGTTGAAAATATAACGGTTTTTTTAACATTCTTCCTTTCGGCTCAAAAATTAAACTTTTTGTATGTCTTTGTATATCTTTGTATGTTGAAACAAATTTCAAGTCTATGGTTAAAAGATTCAAATTTTTTGTTGAACATTGAATTATTCTATTGCAGATTGTAAAATTTGGTTAAAATTCTTTTTTTTTTTGTCTGAAACTTCAACGACATTGTTGAATATATATCTTTTTGGATGGAATATTCATATTTTTTTAAATGAAAAGTTCTTGGTTAAAAATTATGTTTCTTTGTTAAAAATTGGAGTTTCCTTTAAAAAATTTGTCTTTTTGGCTTAAAAATTCGACAGTTCTGTCGAAAGATCGTCTTTGAAGGTTAAATTTCAAATAGTTGGTTACAAAATTCCACTCTTTTGCTTGAAAGTCCAACTATTTTGTTGAAAAATCATCTTTTTTTGTTTAAAATTCATCGTTAGTAACCTGTTTTACAAAAATTTCGAATTTTCGGTTTGAAATCTCAACTATATGGTTTAAAATTTATCTCCTTTGGTAGAAAATTAATCTTTTTTTGGTTAAAAGCTCAACTATTTAGACTTTTTAGTAGTAAATCCTAATTTATTGTAAACAATTATTTATAAAAGTTATAAGCAAATTCCCTCGACGAACCTCAAGATGATCATTTTTACCTCCAAAAACTATACTCTAATATTAATAATATAAAATTATTCACCATTAGAAAATTTTACAGCGATGATTTGTAATTGTCGTTATTAATTGTAATTTATTTTAATAGTGTCACGAATTTAATTTATTCTAATTGTTAAAAACAAAATGTATTAACAATAAACATTAATATGCAGTCTAAAAAATATGGTTTTTTGTTAATATTTTTTAAATAAATAAAATCATTTGTGGAAGGATTTTTCTCACCTTCTTCTTTGCCTTCTCGTCTTTTTCTCCATTTTCCTCATCCTCATTTTTGTCTTCGTCGTCCTTCTTTTCATTTTCGTCCTCATCATCATCCTCATCCGAAGCCAACAATTTCCTCATCGCATCTTCTTCATCGACTGCCTTGATTTCCTTCTGTTTCTCCAAATCAGATCCAGATTCTGAAGAATCGGAAATATAGTCGCATTCTCTTCCCTCCTCGTCTCCGTCGTCACTTTCTTCAAAGGCATGATCCTCGTCGGAATCGATCTTTTTCTTTTTCTTCTTCAGATTAGCTGCAGCTAAATTTAATTTCGCAGATTAACAAAAATATAAATAGGATAAGAGGAAATAATCCTTCACTCATGTACGTAATTTTTGCAAATTCGTTAAAGCTTTCTCCTGAAGATTATCTTTTTAGCTATAAATTTTACTATTTGGTAGTAAAATTTAAATTTTTCTTCAAAAGATATCCTTTTTGATTGCAAATTCCACTGTTTTGTTACAAATTCATATTTTCTTGCTTATAAAGGGTGTTTACTCAAATTCTGGAAAAAATTCTGTGACCATACCAGGTTTTTTCCAGGTATCTCAAGTTTTTTCCAGGTATAATTTGTAGTGAGTTTATTACAGGGTGACGGTTTTAATGAAAGAAAAAAGTGTCCTGTCATTTCCCGAGTCACAAATGTTTTTCACGCTCAATGAAATTAAAAAAATTGAACTCTAATAACATTTAAAGTTATAAAAGGGAGCTGCAAATTAAAGCACTAATTACTTAAAAGATAAGTTTCAAACCAAAAAATTGTATGTTGAACTAAAAAAGGTTGATTTTCGATGATGAAAGTCATTTTCAACACGAGTTTAACTTTCACCCAAATAATTTTATTCTGCACCAAGAAGGTAAATTTTTATTCAAAAAATGAATTTTCCAACAATAAGATTTATATTCTAATATAAAATATGATCTTTCAACAAAATACATCCCTTTTAAACAAAATAGTTGAATTTCCAGCTAAAAAAGACAAATATCCACTCAAATAGTTGATTTTTAAATTTCGAAAAATTAATTTTCCACCAAAATGTATATAGTTAAATTTTCTGTTTAAAAAAGTTATTTTTCAAACAAACTAATGAGTTTTCAACTAAAATGATGAATTTTCAACTGTAATAGTAGAATTTTCAACAAAAAAGATGATTTTTCAATCATCAAATTAATTTTGATCAAAAAAGATGAATCTTTAACAAATGTATGAATTTTAAATTAAAAAGACAAATTGTCAACCCAAAATTGAATAATTAAATTTTGAGTTAAAAAGATTCATCCTCAACAAAAGAGATGAATTTTTAACGAAAATTATGAAATATTCTATTGAATTAGTTACATGTTCATTAAAAAACAACTAAATTTCAAAAATAAAAAGTTACATTTTCAAAAAAAGTAATGAATTTTTAATTCAAATAACAAATATTTAACTAAAATAATTGAATTTTTAACAAAAAAAATTAACTTTCAATCAAGAAGATTCATTTCTACCAAAAAAGACGGAGTTTCGACTAAGGAACATAATTTTTCAACAAAAAATTGAATAGTCAAATTTTTAGTTGAAAAACAAATAATGTTCAGCCAAAGATATCTGCTTTTCACTAAAACGATAGAATATTCAAACAAGCAATTAAATTTTCATACTAAAAAAAAGAATTCCTGAACAAAAAATTTTCAACAAAATATACGCATTTTCAACCAGATACTTGAATTTTGAGCTAATATCGATAAATTTTCGACCAAAAATAGAATAGTTAAGTTTTCAGATACAAAAATTAATATAAAAAAAATAATTATAAACAAAATAGCTTAAAACAGTAATATAAAGCTAATTTTACAAAAGAAGAATCATTTTCATTCACTTTTATACTGCGATTAATAATATAGACGATTTAAAAAAAAATAATTGACTTAAACTAAATTTTCCTGACATTTCCAGGTATTTCCAGGTTTTTCCATGTATATAAAAATTCCCTGACATTTCCAGGAAAAAATGTCCACAAATGTCCACAAAATGTCTAGGCATCTTTAAAAATAAACTGAAATATTTCAAAAGAATAATTCAAAACATTTCAGAAACAGGTATAGACCTGAATTATATAGTATTTAATCCATGAGTTAATTTATTGAAAGAAGAGTGACTAATGTGATCTTTTTATTTAAAAAAGTGAGTAACAGTGATTTTGGAAAAAAGTGACTAATAGCGACTGCGTGGTAGCACTGATTATTTTTTTAGTTACTTCTTACATAAATTCCCCCATTTTTGCTATTTTTTCAAAATGCCAGCCCCTTGGAAGCTTCGATCATATTATAAAATTTCTTAAACTGACTTGAAGTAATAAAATCTTTTTTTAAGTTCCATTATGCATTTGAAGTAATTAAAACTTTTGTTAAAGTTCCAGTATCCATTTGAAGTAGCATAAAATGAGCTGCAAGTTAAAGCACCCAAACTTGAACTCTTAAATTTTTAACTTTTAAATTTGAAGTTTAATTGTTTTTTAATTAAAAAAAGTTGATTTTATATAATCAATAATTTGCACGCGTATAATGGAAGGTACTAACACCTTTTATCTGAATAATTTGAAATTAAATGCAGTTAAACTGCTGCCAAATTACAAAAATAAATTTTTATAAAGTATACATTTCAAAGATTCAGATTCACTTTCAAAAATATAAATCCGCGTTATCATTTTCAATGCTCGAAATTAAAGAATGAATCAATGCATAAAAATTTGTTTAAATTATATCACTTTAAGCTAGAAAAATTACAAATTGAACGATTAAATTTTCGTTATAAATTCAACACTTCTCAAATGAAAAGTTATTCTCATATTAAATAGTTTAAAAATCCTTAAAATACATCAAAATTTTATTTTTAAATATTGAAACATTTACATATTGTCTGATATTTTTTCAAAATGTTAATTATTTTAACATTTTTTTAGGACTTCTAAACATGTTTTTAAATTTTTCGAATTTTTCCGATATATTTTTTTTTAAATCCTGCCAAATTAAAAAAATTTCCATCAAATTCTCCACATTCATTTTTAATCATTTTGTAAATCTTTGTTAATTTTTAAAATATTCTTTTCAAAATTAATTTTATGAAATAAACAATCATTTTCAATTGTTCTATAAAATGTTTTTAATTTTTCTGAAGCCTTTCAAAATTCTTAAAAAGCTTCTAAATTTTCTGTTCTATATCTGCCAAAATCTATATTTGGTTTTAAATCAGGCCGTGGATTTTTTCAAAACTTCAAAATATTTCTTCAACTTGCTCGAATTTTGTCTGAAAATAATAGATATTCAATTGTTATTTATAAATCGAAATTCAATAATGTTATTTGAAAATTAGAAACTTTTAATGAACAATTAAAATTGTAATATTTAACGTTTAGTTTTTTTTAGTTTTGAATATTTAATGTATAATTACTGATTTTAAATGAAGTCAGATATTTCTATATATT
>JAAAKG020056395.1:0-18081 GCA_010014905.2 Druon quercuslanigerum | reverse complement strand
AATTCATTTGTTTTAAGAGAAACTTATGTTTGGTTTAAAAATTCATCTTTTTGTAGTAGAAATTCTATTGTTTTCGTAAAAACGTATTTCTTGTTTAAAAATTCATTTTTTGATCATGAAAAGTCAGCTGAAATCTTTTTTAACAAAAAATTCAAGTGTTTTTTTTTTAAATTGACCTTTTTTTATTTAAAAATTTATCTGGTTTAGTTAAAATTTCTTTTTTTTCAATGAAAATTCAACTTATTGTTTAAACATTTGTCTCCTTTGCTTGAGTATTCAACCATTTGGTTGGGAAATATTTGGTTAAATCAATGTTAAGAAATCATTTTTTTTCATAGTTTTAGTAAAAAATTCATCCTTTATGTGCATGTCTTAGATTTAAAATTTAACTTCTAAGTGGAAAAGCATTTTTTTACCTAAAATTAATTTTTTTAACTGAAAATGTCACTTTTCCGATTTTTTTAAAGATTGATTTTTCAGTTAAAAATGGTCTTTTCTTGGTAAAACAAAATTTTCTGGGTTTATTTTTTTTATTTTTATTAAGTAAAAGTGCGTCATTTTCAACAATTTAGATAAACTTCAATTTTTTCTTCAGTGAAAAATCTTTATATGTTGAATATTCGTCTTTTTGGTTTTAATATTATTTTTTATGTGTATGAATTCCATCTATTTTATTGAAATATAAATTAGGACACTTTTTTGTTGGAAATATATCTTTTAAGGTTGAAAATTAAACTATTATATTAAAAATATTATTATTATTTTGAAAATTCAAGTATTTTGTTCAAAGGCAATGTTTATAATAGGAAAGACATTTATTTGTTTAAGATAAATTAATACATTTGAAAATTTTAAATTTCTGTATGAAATAATGTTTTGCAAAACATTTCTGGAAACGAAAAATTTGGTACAATTATAGAGGTAGGGGGGGGGGGAGATTTTTTCTTATGTTTCGTTAGAGTGGGGAGGGGGGTTTTAGAGTGGGCCAATAATCCGACAGCAGTGATCGCTGATTGAAACTTGACTTCCCAAGTGTTATTTCATTCAGAAGACCAAAAATACCTTCGTGAGGGGTCATTCGATGTGGAATTTCAGAAAAGTTTGAAAACTTTGTTCAGAAAGTTCGTCCAATCTTTTTTGAACGAGTAATCACGTTTTCAAATGAGCAGAGCTCCTTGGTAGCGCTCGCGCTGGACGCGTATACTCTATTACCCTCTCGGTGGATACAGTATAGATAGTTTTCGCTGATGGGGCCAAAAGAAGGAATACTATTACAGAACATTTTTCAGTTAATTAGGCTTTTATTGAGAAATTCAGGTCCGAAAAATATTACATAATTCTCAAATGACGTTTCAAAAAGGCCACAAAATAAAAGCCATCTACAGAAACATGATGCATTGTAATACCTCTTTCTTTGTACTCTTTATTAGTTGGACATTCATTTTTTTCTCGAGGCAAAATGCTCATCTCGTACGGTATTTTAGTAAGAGGATGTTCCCACACCGCAGTTTTCTTTTATTGTAATATAAACTAGGACACTTTTTTGTTAGAAATAAATCTTTTAAGGTTGAAACTTCAACTATTATGTTAAAGATATAATTATTTTGTTAAAACTTCAAGCATTTTGTTTGAAGGTCAAAATTAAGTTCTTGGACATCGTTTCTAATTTTACTAGCAATAACTAGCAAAATATTTCTAAAAACGAAAAATTTGGTACAATAAGAGAGGTCGTGGGGGGAAGATTTTTTCTTATGTTTAGTTAGAGTCAGGAGGGGTTTTTTAGAGAGGGTCTATGAGTTGAAATCGAGGTAACATTTAAGAAATTCTTGAAATATTTTTAAAACTTCCAACGTTTCATTTTTTGCAGAAAACCAAAAATATCTTCGTGAGAAGTCATTCGACGTGAAATTTCAAAAGAGTTCCAAAAATTTTTTGAGAAAGTTCATACCATCTTTTTTGAACGAATAATCACGTTTTAAAGTCAGCGGTCCTCCTCGGTACCGCTCGCGCTAGACGCGTATACGCTGTTACCCTCTCGGTGGATACAGTATAGATAGTTTTCGCTAATGGGGCCAAAAGAAGGAATACTATTACAGAATATTTTTCAGCTAATTAGGCTTTTATTCAGAAATTCAGGTCCGAAAAATATTAAATAATTCTCAAATGACGTAGCTCATCCTTGGGAGTTAGCACCTGAGAAAAAAGGCAAGCACCGACAAGTTTTACAGTTGTACCTTCTGAAGTATGTATGTGTTTCAAAAACGCCACAAAATAAAAGCCATGTACATCAACATTATTCATTGTAATGCCTCTTTCTTTGCACTCTTCATTAGTTGGACATTCATTTTTATCTCGAGGCAAAATGCTCATGTCTTCTGGGATTCTAGTAACAGGATGTTCCCACACCCCAATCCTTTCGTCCATGTACGTAAATTCAAATGTAGGTCGATTTGGATCTTCATGTTGTTCGGTTTCCTCGCCTGGTTCCGATTTAACTTTTACCATTTTTTTGGGCACGCCTGAAGCATGTAAATCTGTAAAAAAAATATTTGTGATTAGAAAAGACATTGTAAATCAATCTAAAAATTACATGGTACACGCAAAGCAATTGAGGATCTGAATAAAAAAAAACGTTTTTAAATTGAGCACCCCGATTCCAGAACGGGACATAACTCGGGAAACATTCTTATAGAAAATTAGATGGCGCATATTTTTTCCTTTTAGCAAAAAAGTTTAATCTATTATAGTTTTCGAGATAACCATGATAATGATGTTTTGTTTTGAAGACGATTTTTAATTAATTTTTGGTATCTCGCTTGTCGTCACATCTATAGCTTTTAGAATTTTTTTATGAAATTTACAGACAATACTCTCTAAAGTATCTTCAGAATAATGATGTAAGCGAAAAGTGTATATCATTATTTATAACAAAATAAAAAATTGTTTTCTAGGGCATTCTGAATTTAATTCCTTATAATCTTCGATCGCGTCGTTTATCGAGCGAAGTTTGAGCAAATATAAACTTTCCGTGGAGAAGTTGTTTAGAAATCTATAAGGTAGTTTTCTGTGAAAACCTTTTTTTAAAAAACTAAATAGGTAAATAGTTGCGAATGTAAAACTTGGAGTGTATGTCTCTTTGGCTGTATGTGTGGTTTCCTGAATGTTATAGTCACGCTAACCTTTGAAGGATTTTTCCAGAGAAGCCAGCCTTTCATAAACTTCTCAAGATTCCCAAAATGAAGGTTAATTTTGATAAGCAGATATTTCCAACCAAAGTTAACTAAATTCGAGCATTTTTAAAATTAAGCATTTTTTAAAAATAAATTTTAGACATTTTTGTCAAACTGTTTATGAGTTTTACAAATCGTTGTCAAATTGAATGGTATACGGCAGAAAGACTGGCGACTTATCCTAACGTTGTTTTTAAATTTTATAAAAATTTAAAAAGTTATATGCTTTTGAACATTTTGAAAATTTTCAAAAAAAGGAAAAGATTTTTTTTTAATAGGTTAAGAATATCAATCCAAATTTCTCCTAGATATAAAATACATGTATTTCAAAACTATGTTCTTGAAATTTCTTAATTAGACAAAAGTTAAACAAAAATTAATTATTATTTGGTAAAAAATTAATCTTCTCCTTTAAAAATTAAATTATTTAGTGAAAAACTAATTTTCTTTAGAAATTATAATATTTGGTTCAATTCAATTGGATTAAAAAAATTAAAATTTTTTGAAAAATATTACATATTTATAATTATTATTAAATTGGGTATATTTCCACTTATATATGTTTTACTACGCAGCTTCTAATTACGAAACTTTGAAAAGTTGTAAAATTTACAATGTGTGAAGCAATAAAATTTTTTGTACAAATACGGTCTCTTACATTATGCCAATAAGATAAAATCTCGCACTCACATAATATATTGAGCACTATTTAATAGCTTTTAAGATATTAATTTAGAATTAGTAATTTTATCAATTCTGGCTGGAAATTAAAGAAAAAAATTTCCACAAAAAATAGAATAGATACTTTTTCAGTTAAAATAATCATTTTCAAACCAAGAAAATTTGTTTCATAAAATAGTTTACTTTTTAAATAAAGAGATGAATCTTTAACTAGAATAATAAAACTTCAACTGCATCAGTTAAAAGCAGAATTTATAACAAAATTGTTAATAGTAAAATTATTATACTTTTTCTACTAAGAAATACGAATTTTCAAAAAATATGTGAATTTTTAATCAAAAAATGGAATTTTTAGAAAAGAAAATTTCCCACAAAAAGGCAATTTTTAGTGTTTCAGTTAAAATAATAATTTTAAAACAAATTCTTTTTATAACAAAGATTAAATTTTCATTAAAAAATATCAATTTTTAACATGAGTTTTTTTCATGTATGTGTTTTCAACAAAGCTGTTAAATTTTTAAGTAAAGAAAATCGATTTTTCAACACTAACGGAATATTTAGGTTTTTAGTCAGAAAATTTATTTTGAACAAAACAAAGCGAGTTTTTTACAAACCAGATAAATTTAAAAAATGCATTTTCTACCACATAGTTGAATTTTATACGCAAAAAAAAGAATTTTCAACAAACAGATTATTCCAAAAAATGCTTTTCCCGAATTGTAAAATACCAGAATAATAACATTTTTGAATTGTAAAATTTCCAAATTGTAAAATTCTTGAATTATGAAATTCCCGCACTATAAAATACCCGAATGATAAAATTCTCGAAACGTAAAATTTCCGAATAATAAAATTTTTAAATTCAAGAATTCCCGAATAAAAAAAATCTCTAAATAATAATATTCACCAATAATAAAATTCTCCTTCAATAAAATTCGCGAATAATAAAATTGTGGAATTGGAAAATTGCCGAATTGTAAAAATCTTGAATTATGAAATTCCCGCATTAGAAAATTGCCAAATGACCAAATTCCCGAATTGTAAAATTCTCGAATAATACAAATTTTTAATTGAAAAATTTCCGAATAAAAAATCAGTAAATAACAACTTTCCCAATAATAAAATTTCCATTTAATAAAATTCCCGAATTGTAAACTTCCCGAGTAATAAAATTGTGGAATTGGAAAATTGTCGAATATTACAGTTTTTAAAATGAAAAATTTCCAAATAATAAAATCACCATATAATAACATTCCCCAATAATCAATTTCTCTTACTATAAAATTCCAGAATAAAAAAATCGCTGGATGATAACATTCCCCAATAATAAAATTCCCGAATAATAAAATTGTGGAACTGGAAAATGGCCGAATAATACATTTTTTTAATTGCAAAATTTTCAAAAAATAAAATCGCCAAATATTAACATTCCCTGATAATAAAATTCCCGAATAATAAAATCAACAAATAATAACATTCCTTAATAAAAAAATTCTCGTATTATAAAATTCCCGAATAGGAAAATGCCTGAATAATATAATTTTTGAATTGGAAAATTTCCTAATAATAAATTCGCCAAATAATAGCATTCCCAAATAATCAATTTCTCGTATTATGAAATTCACGAATTGAAAAATTCTGGAATTGTAAAATTTCCGAATTGTAAATTTCCCGAATTATGAAATTCCCTCGTTAGAAAATTCCCGAATAATCAAATTCTCGAATTATAAAATTTCAGAATATTAAAATTTTTGAATTGCAAAATTTCCAAAAAATACAATTTTTTAAGTGAAAAATTCCCGAATAAAAAAATCGTTAAATAATAACATTCACCAATAATAAAATTCTCCTTCAATAAAATTCCCGAATAATAAAATTGTGGAATTGAAAAGTTGCCGAATAATACTGTTTTTAAAATGAAAAATTTCCGAACAATAAAGTCGCCAAATGATAACATTTCCTAATAATCCATTTCTCGTATTATAAAATTCCCAAATTGTCAAATTCTGGAATTGTAAAATTCTCGAATAATAAAATTGTGGAATTGGAAAGTGGCTGAATAACACAGTTTCTGAATTAAAAACTTCAACAACAAAAAAATTGCCAAATATTAACATTCCCTAATAATAAAATTCCCGAAATGTAAAATTCTCGAATAATGGAATGTTTAAATTGCAAAATTTCCAAATAATATATTTTTAAATTGAAAAGTTGCCGAATAATAAAATCGCCAAATAATAACATTCCCCAATGATAAAATTCTCGTATTATAAAATTTCCGAATTGGGAAATGCCTGAATAATATTATTTTTGAATTGAAAAATTTCCGAATAATACAATTTTTCAATTTAAAAATATATTATTTGGAAATTTTGCAATTCAAAAATTCTATTTTTCGGGAATTTTACATTTCAATCGAGAAATTGATTATTTGGGAATCACATTAGTTGGCGATTTTATTATTTGCAAATTTTTCAATTCAAAAATTGTATTATTCGGGAATTTTAGTATTAGGGAATGTTAATATTTGGCGATTTTATTATTCGGAATTCCCCAATTCAAAAACTATATTATTCAGGCATTTTCCTATTCGAGAATTTTATAATACGAAAATGTTATTATTAAGGAATGTTATTATTTGCTGATTTTATTAATCGGGAATTTTTCAATTCAAAAATTGTATTATTCGGGAATTTTATTATCAGGGAATGTTAATATTTGGCGATTTTATTTTTTGAAAATTTTGCAATTCAAAAGCTGTATTATTTGGCAATTGTCCAATTCCACGATTTTATTATTTGGGAATTAAGTGATTTCTTTATTGGGTATTTTTCAGAAATTTTGCGATTCAAAAATTTGTATATTCTAGCATTTTATAATTCGGGAATTTGATAATTTGAGAATTTTATAACGAAAAATTTCCGAATAATAAAATTCCCGAATAATCAATTTCTCGTATGATAAAATTCCCGAATTGTAAAATTCCCGGAGCATGAAATTCCCTCGTTATAAAATTTCCAAATGATCAAATTCTGGAATTGTAAAATGCCAGAATATTGCCATTTTTAAATTGCAAAATCCCTCCCCCCCCAAAAAACAAATAATAACATTCCCCAAAAATAATATTCCCGAATAATACAATGATTGAAATGTAAAATTCCCGAATAATATAATTTTTTATTTAAAACATTCCCAAATAAAAAAATCGCTGCATATTAAAATTCCCTAATAATAAAATTCTCATTCAATAAAATTCCCGAATTGTAAAATTCGCGAATAATAAAATTGTGGAATTGGAAAATTCCCGAATAAAACAGTTTTTGAATAACAAAATTTCAAAAAATAACATTCCCCAATAAT
The DNA here is from genome assembly GCA_010014905.2 of Druon quercuslanigerum. Classification (NCBI taxonomy): domain Eukaryota; kingdom Metazoa; phylum Arthropoda; class Insecta; order Hymenoptera; family Cynipidae; genus Druon; species Druon quercuslanigerum. The sequence continues at coordinate 10,810 of JAAAKG020056395.1, read as the reverse complement.
TAATTTCTCGTATTATAAAATTCCCAAATTGTAAAATTCTGGCATTGTAAAATTCTGAATTTGTAGAATTCTGGCATTGTAAAATTCTGAATTTGTAAAATTTCCGAATTGTAAAATTTCCGAATTATGCGATTCCCGCATTAAAAAATTCCCAATTGATCAAATTCCCGAATTTCAAAATGCCAGAATATCACAATTATTTTGAAATTTAAAAATTTCCCAGTAATAAAATCACCAAACAATGACATTCCCCAATAATTAATTTCTCGTATTATAAAATTCTCGAAATGTAAAATACTGAATTGTAAAAATTCCGAATTGTAAAATTCTCGAATTATGAAATTCCCGCATTATAAAATCACCAAATAATAAAATTCCCGAATTGTAAAATACCAGAATATTACAATTTTTGAATTGCAAAATTCCCGAAAAATAAAATTACCAAATAATAAAATTTCCCAACAATAAAATTGTCGTAAATAAAATTTCTGAATTGTAAAATTTCCGAACAATGAAATTGTGGAATTGCAAAATTGTCGAAAAGGAAATTTCCCCATTAATAAAAGTTAAACAATTAACTTTTTGGTTATAAATGTTAGTTATTACAAATAAAATTATCAAATACTGTTATATAAAAAGATATTTTTAATCTTTTAAGGGCTTTTAAGGTAATTATTTTATAATAATTAATAATGTAGTGATTTTATAAAATTGAAACTTAAGAAAAAGAGGTCAATTATTGACAAAAAAATCAGTAGTTACATTTTAATTAAAAAAAAATAATAATTCTAAAAAAAATGTCAATAAAATCATTTAATTTTTCACCAAAGAGTAGAATTTTGAATCTACAAACATGAACTTTCAAGCAATTGGTCAAATTCTTAAAAATAAAATATTAAACTTGACGCAAATATTTATTTTTCAGACTAAAAAATGTAAAAATTTGATAGTTGATATTAAAACCAAAAAATAATTTAATTTGAAATAAAAAAAATTTTGGTTTAGCAAAAAAAGGGTTTTTAACCAAATACTTACATCTTGAAACATATAGTTTAATTATAAACCAACTGAAATATTTTTCTGACAGAAAAAGATTGAATTACATCAAAATAGTTAAATTTTCAAAAAAAATTTATTAGTTCAATTTTCAACTGAAAATAATCAATTTGAAAGGAAAGGTTAATGAGTTACATTTTTAGTTAAGAAAATTAATTTTAAACTAAATAAGATTGAGATATGTTGAAAATTAGTTTTAAAAAAAAAATTAACTATTCCATTTTTAATTAAAACTGTGTATTTCTTAAGTTAAAATGAATTCATTATAGCTATTATTTTATTATTTTTTAAAAAAATAAATTGATTTTCTTTAGTAAAAAATTCATCGACGGCCAAGCCCCTTCTTCCCCCAAATTCTTAAAACAAATATTAATATTTCACCCCCCCCCCCCCTGACAAAAATTCTTTTACCTAATTAATCATAATATTTATTTAATATGAAGATTAGTCAACAATATTACTGTACAAATCGACGTAGGATCCACGTAGTGCGCGCGCATCCTTTGTCAGCTGTTAACATTTGATATGTCTAAATCGAAATTTTGAGTTTTTCTAAAAACTCAATTTCGATTTTCTAAAGCTTTTAAAATAAGAAATATTAAAACCTGAAATTGGAACCTCTAAACTTAAAATTATTAAAATTAAAAGGATTCTAATTAAGTTTATAAAATTTGGTAATTTTCGTTTTTTTACCATTTGTAATTAAACATTTTCAAATTAAAAAAAAAGAGATTTTCGAGTCGAAAAATCGAAAAAATGTATTTAAATCAGAAAATAAACAATTATCAGGAATAACTATGGTAATTAGAAAAAAGTAAAATTTATAAAAAATTTAATTAAATTAAAAAATTTGAATTTTTGGAAAAATATTACATATTAGAAAGTTTATTAAATTTAGTAAACTTACAATCAAAATGGTGGAAAATCAAAAAGACAAGGAGAACGGTTTCGACAAGAATCTTCATTTTTTCTCGTTATATTTTGTAAAAAATAAATGAGAAATTGGGTTTATTTCCACTCCTATATATAGGCTGATCATTATCTTATTACGCAGCTTCTGATTACGAAACTTTGAGAAATTATAAAATTTACAATGTGTGAAGTAATAAAATTATTTTAAGAATACATTACAAAGTACTTTAACTACAAGCCTAATTTAATCAATCTTGGAACCTCTCCTTCTAAGATGCTAATAAGATAAATTCTCGCACCTAATATATTGAGCGCAATTTGCTATCTTTTAAAATTAATTTATTTGGAATTGTTAATTTAAACAATTCTGAGATCATTTTCTTAGGTTGGACTCAAAATTAAAAAAAAATTTCCACAATAAATGGAATAGTTTCTCGTATTTTACAATTCCCGAATTATGAAATTCCCAAATGCTCAAATTCCGAAAAATACAGTTTTTTAATTGAAAAATTTCCAAGCAATAAAATCGCCAAATAATAAAATTCCGCAATAATCAATTTCTCCTATTATGAAATTCCCGAATTGTAAAATTCCCGAATAATGCAATGTTTAAATTGTAAAATTCCCGAATAATAAAATCAACAAATAATAACATGCCCAACTAATCAATTTCTCGCATTGTCAAATTCCCGAAGTAAAAAATTCTGGAATTGTAAAATTTCCGAATAATACAATTTTTGAATTCAAAAATTCCCACAATATAAAATTCCCAAATGATCAAGTTCCCGAATTGCAAAATGTCAGAATATTGCCATTTTTTAATTGAAAAATTCCCAGAAAATAAAATCACCAAATAATAACATTCCCAAATAATAAAATTTCCGAATAATACAGTTTTTAAAATGAAAAATTTCCGAATAATATAATCGCCAAATAATGACATTCCCCAATAATCCATTTCTCGTTTTGTAAAATTCCCGAATAACAAAATTACCAAATAATAACATTCCTTAACAATAAAATTTTCTTATAATAAAATTCCCGAACAGAAAAATGCCCGAATAATATAATTTTTAAATTGGAAAATTCCCGAATAATAAAATTTTTGGATTGGAAAGTTTCGAATAAAAAAGTCGTCAAATAATAGTATTCCCAAATAATCAATTTCTCGTATTATAAATTTTCGGATATTTTAATTTTTTTTAATTGGAAAATTCCCAAATAATAAAGTCGCTAAATAATAACATTTTCCCATAATCCATTTCTTGTATTATGAAATTCCCGAATTGAAAAATTCTGGAACTTTAAAATTTCCGAATTGTAAAGTTCCCGAAATATGGAATTCCCTGGTTAGAAAATTCCCAAATAATCAAATTCCCAAATTATAAAATGCCAGAATATTGCCATTTTTAAATTTCACAATTTCCGAGAAATACAATTTTTTAATTCCCGAATAACAAAATCACCAAATAATAACATTCCTTAATAATGAAATTCTCGTATTATAAAACTGCAGACTTGAAAAATTCTGGAATTGTAAAATTCCCGAATTATAAAATGCTAAAATATTAAAATTTTTGAATTGTAAAATTTCCGAAAAATACAATTTTTTAATTGAAAAATTCCCGAATAATAAAATTACCAAATAATAACATTCCTTGATAATAAAATTCTCGTATTATAAAATTTCCGAATTGGAAAATGCCTGAATAATATTATTTTTGAATTAGAAAATTTTCGAACAATAAAGTCGCCAAATAATAACATTCCCCAAAAATTCATTTCTCGTATTATAAAATTGCCGAATCGTAAAATTCTGGAATTGTAAAATTTCCGAATTTTAAAATTCCCGAATTATAAAATTCCCAAATGTTCAAGTTCTCGAATTATAAAATGCTAGAATATTGCCATTTTTAAATTTCATAACTTCCGAAATTACAATTTTTTAAGTGAAAAATTCCCGAATAATAAAATCACCAAATAATAACATTACTTAATAATAAAATTCTCGTATTATAAAATTCCCAAATCGAAAAATTCGGGAATTGTAAAATTCCCGAATAATACAATTTTTGAATTCAAAAATTCCCGAATGAAAAAATCGCTAAATCATAACATTCCCTAATAATAAAATTCTCATTCAATAAAATTCCCGAATAATAAAATTGTGCAATTGAAAAATTGCCGAATAATACAGTTTTTGAAATGAAAAATTTCCGAACAATAAATTCGCCAAATAATAACATTCCCCAATAATCAATTTCTCGTATTATGAAATTCCCGAATTGTAAAATTCCCAAATGATCAAATTCCTGAATTGTAAAATGCCAGAATATTGCCATTTTTGAATTTCAAAATCCCCGAAAAATAAAATCAGCAAATAATAAGATTTCCCAATAATAACATTCCCTGATAATAAAATTCCTGAATAATAAAATTCTGGAATTGGAAAATTGCCGAATAATGTAGTTTTTTAAAATGAAAAAATTGCGAACAAGAAAATCGCCAAATAATAACATTCCCCAATAATCTATTTCTCGTATTCTGAAATTCCCGAATTATAAAATTCCAGAATAATTAAGTCACCAAATAATAACATTCGTTACTAATACAATTTCCGAATTGGAAAATGCCTGAATAATATTATTTTTGAATTAGAAAATTCCCGAATAATAAAGTCGCCAAATAATAACATTCCCAAATAATCAATTTCTCGTATTATAAAATTCCCGAAAGAAAAAATTCTGAAATTGTAAAATTTCCGAATTGTTACATTCTTAAATTATAATATTCCCGCATTATTAAATTCCCGAATTGCAAAATGCCAGAATATTGCCATTTTTTAATTGCATAATTCCCGGAAAATAAAATCACCAAATAATAACATTCCCCAATAATAAAATTGTGGACTTGGCAAATTGCCGAATAATACTGTTTTTAAAATGAAAAATTCCCGAATAATAAAATAACCAAATAATAGCATTCCCCAATAATCCATTTCGCGTATTATAAAATTCCCGAATTTCAAAATTCTGGAATTGTAAAATTCCCGAATAATAAAATCAACAAATAATAATTTTATCATTGAGGGAATATTTCAATTAAAACATTGCATTATTCGGGAATTTGACAATGCGGGAATTTCATAATACGAGAAATGGATTATTGGGGAATATGATTTTTTGGCGATTTCATTATTTGGAAATTTTTCATTTTAAAAACTGTATTATTCGGCAATTTTTCAATTCCACAATTTTATTATTCGGGAATTTTATTATTGGAAAATGTTATTATTTGGTGATTTTATATTTCGGGAATTTTGTAATTCAAAAATGATTGTATTCTGGCATTTTACAATTCTGGAATTTGATCATTTTGGAATTTTATAACGAGGGAATTTCATAATTCGGGAATTTTACTAGTAGAAGATTTTAAAATTCCAGAATTTTACAATTCGGAAATTTTATAATACGAGAAATTGATTATTTGGGAATGTTATTATTTGGCGATTTTGTTATTCGGAAATTTTTCAATTCAAAATTTTTAAATTTTTAAATTGGAACATTTCTGAATCATACAATTTTTGAATTAAAAAATTCCCAAATAATAAAATCACCAAATAATAACATTCCCCAATAATAAAATTTTCTTATTATAAAATTTCCTATTTGGCAAATGCCTTAATAATATTATTTTTGAATTTGAATATTCCTGAATTATAAAATTCCCTCGTTATAAAATTCCGGAATGATCATATTTCCGAATTATGAAATGCTAGAATATTAAAATTTTTTAATTGAAAAATTCCCGAATAAAAAAAAAATCGCTGAATATTAATATTCCCTAATAATAAAATTCTCATTCAATAAAATTCCTGAATAATAAAATTGTGGAATTGGAAAATTGCCGAACAATAAAATCGCCAAATAAGAACATACCCCAATAATCAACTTCTCGTATTATAAAATTCCCGAATTGTAAAATACTAGAACATTACAAATTTTGAATTGCAAAATTCCCGAAAAATAAAATCACCAGATAACAACATTCCCAAATAATAAAATCCCCGAATGATAAAATGTTTGAATTGTAAAATTGAATTGGAATTGGAAAATTGCCGACTAATGCAGTTTTTAAAATAAAACATTTCCAAAAAATAAAATCGCCAAATATTAACATTGCCTGATAATAAAATTCCCGAATTGTGAAATTCCCGAATAAGACAATTTTTAAATTAAAAAAATTTCGAATAATAAAATCACCAAATAATAACATTCCTTAATAATAAAATTCTCGTATAATAAAATTTCCGAATTGGAAAATGCCTTAATAATATTATTTTTGAATTAGAAAATTCCCGAATAATAAAGTCATCAAATAATAACATTCCCAAATAATCAAATTTCTCGTATTATAAAATTCCCGAAAAAAAATTCTGGAATCGTAAAATTTCCGAATTGTGAAATTTTTGAATTATGAAATTCCCGCATTATAAAATTCCCAAATGATCAAATTCCCGAATTGCTAAACGCCAGAATATTACGATTTTTTAATTTCAAAATTCCCAGAAAATAAAATTACCAAATAATAGCATTCCCGAATAATACAATTTTTTATTTGAAAAATTCCCGAAAAAAATCGCTAAATAATAAGATTCCCCAATAATAAAATTCCCGAATAATAAAATTGTGGAATTGGAAAATTGCCGAATAATACAGTTTTTAAAATGATAAACTTCCGAACAATAAAATCGCCAAATAATAACATTCCCCAATAATAAAATTCTCGTATTATAAAATTACTGAATTGAAAAATTCTGGAATTGTAAAATTTCCTAATTTTAAAATTCCCGAATTTTAAAATTCTCTCGTTATAAAATTCCCAAATAATCAAATTCCCGAATTATAAAATGCCAGAAAATTGCCATTTTTAAATTTCACAATTTCCGAAAAATACAATTTTTTAATTGAAAAATTCCCGTATAAAAACATCGCTAAATTATAACATTCCTCAATAATAAAATTATCGTATTATAAAATTCCCGAATAATAAAATTGTGCAATTGAAAAATTGCCGAATAATACAGTCTTTAAAATAAAAAATTTCCGAACAATAAAATTGCTAAATATTAACATTCCCCAATAATCAATTTCTCGTATTATGAAATTCCCGAATTGTAAAATTCCCAAAGGATAAAATTCCCGAATTGCAAAATGCCAGAATATTGCCATTTTTTAATTGCAAAATTACAAGAAAATAAAATTACCAAATAATAACATTCCCGAATAATACAATTTTTTATTTCAAAAAATCCCGAAAAAAATCGCTAAATAATAACATTCTCGAATATTAAAATGCCCGAATAATAAAATTGTGGAAAATTGTGAAATGGAAAATTTCCGAATAATAAAATCGACAGATAATAACATTTCCCAATAATCCATTTCTCGTATTATAAAATTCCCGAATTTAAAAATTCTGGAATTGTTAAAAACCAAATTTATAACAAAATATTTAATAGTAAAATAAGGATCATTTTTCTACTAAAAAATACGAGTGTTCAAAAAATATGTGAATTTTTAATCAAACTATTGAATTTTTAGAAAAGAAAAAGAAAATGTCCTAAGAAAAGGCAATATTTAGTTTTTTTTTAGTTAAAATAATAGTTTTTAAATGAATTTTTTTTATAAAAAAGATTAAATTTTTATTTAAAAATACCAATTTTCAACATGTGTTTTATATAATAATAAGTTTTCAACAAAGCTGTTAAATTTTCTAATAAAAAAAGATGGATTTTTCATCACAAACGGAATATTTAAGTTTTCAGTTAGAAAAATAATTTTCAACTAAAAAAGGTGAGTTTTTAAAAAAGCAGATAAATTTTTAACCGAAAAGATGAATTTTCTATCAAATATTTAAATTTTCCAACCAAAAAGAAAAATTCTTAACAAACAAATTTACTTAAAAAAATGCTTTTACATTTTTCTTTTTTAATTTTCTACAAAACTAAGTAGATTAGTTTTTCATCAAATATTTAAACATTTAAATAAAAGTGATCAATTTCAATTAATCAATTACATTTTTATTTAGAAAAAATTAAGTTTCTACGGAAAAAAGGGAAATTTTAACAAACTAATTAAATTTTCCTGAAAAGAGATAAATTTTCCACTGTATTCGCTAAAGTTCAAATAGATGACTCAAATTTTGTAATTAAAAAATTGATTTTCTACCAAAAAACTCGTTTTTAACGAAGAAAAGTTTATTTTCTACCAAATATTTTAATTTTTACGCAAAAAGACGAAAAGTAATTATTTTTTAAATTTTTAACTAAAAAAATGTATTTTTTAACAAATAATTAATTAGAAAATTGCCAAATAATAGATCTGCCGATAGACTAGAAAATTCTAGAATTTGAAAAATTAATTTTTTTTAAATATTACTTATTTATTCAAAATAAAATAATCAAATTAAAAGAGGTCAATTTTTAAGAAAAAAAAGAGTAGTTAAATTTTAATTAAAAAATAAAATCTCAATAAAAAAATTGTCTATAAAACAATTGACTTTTTTGTACAAAATAGCAGAATTTTAAACCTACGATGGTAAATTTTCAACCAATTTGTCAAATTCTTCACACAAAAAAATTAAATTTAAAACAAATAGTTATTTTTCAAAATAAAAATTGTAAAAATTTGATAGTTGATATTTCTAGTAAAAAATATTTTAATTGGAATTAAAAAAATTTGAACCTGATAAAAAAAGGAATTTTTAAATAAATACGTAGATTTTTAAATATATAGCCTAATTTTAAACCAATTTAAATATGTTTCTGCCAAAAAAAACTGAAATACAAAAGAATAGTTACATTTTCAATGAAAAATTTATTAGTTCAAAAGTTTGTTGAAAAAGTTCGCCCAATATTTTTTGAACGAGTAATCACGTTTTGAAATGAGCAGAGCTCCTTGGTAGCGCTCGCGCTGGACGCGTATACTCTATTACCCTCTCGGCGGATACAGTATAGATAGTTTTCGCTGATGGGGCCAAAAGAAGGAATACTATTACAGAATATTTTTCAGTTAATTAGGCTTTTATTGAGAAATTCAGGTCCGAAAAATATTACATAATTCTCAAATGACGTAGCTCATCCTTGGGAGTTAGCACCTGAGAAAAAAGGCAAGCACCGACAAGTTTTACAGTTGTACCTTCTGCAGTATGTACGTGTTTCAAAAACGCCACAAAATAAAAGTCATCTACACCAACATTATGCATTGTAATGCCTCTTTCTTTGCACTCTTGATTAGTTTAGTCTGATAAAAAAAAGGAATTTTTAAATAAATACGTAGATTTTTAAGTATATAGCCTAATTTTAAACAAATTTAAATATGTTTGTGCCAAAAAAGACTGAATTACAAAAGAATAGTTACATTTTCAATGAAAATTTTATTAGTTCAATCTTAAACTGAAAATGATTAATTTTTAACAAAAGGTTAGTTTAGTTGAATTTTTCAATGAGAAAATTAATTTTTAACTAAAAAAATATTTAGTTTTGTTTATATTTAATTTAAAATAATATTTAGTTTTTTAGTTGTTTTAAGAGAAATTTTGACTTTTTTGGATGAAAATGCAACTGATTGGATAAAAAAATAAAAATATTTTGCTAAAAAATCATACTTTTGTTTCAAAATGCTACTGCTTTGTGCTAAATTCAACTATTTTGTAAAAAATTTACTTTCGCGTAAATTTAATATTTTTGTGTTGACAAGAGAACAGAAATCTTTTCTGGATGAAAATTCGACTATTTAAAAAAATGCATTTGCTTAGAGAGAAATTTCAACTTTCTTGAATAAAAGTGCAACTTTTCGGTTGAAAATTAAACTATTTTTTTGAAAAAAAATACTTTTTGGTGGAAAATTCTACTATTTTGTTGAAAATTGAACTATTTCGTGGAAAATTTACTTTCTATTTAAAATTTGCATTTGGTGTCAAAAATTGAACTAAAAATCGTTTTTGGATGAAAATTCAACAATTTAAAAAAAAAAATAAAAAAAAATTCACTTGGTTTAAGAAAAACTTATTTTTTGTTAAAAAATTCATATTTTCTGCTGAAAAATCAGCTTAAATCTTTTTTAACAAAAAATTCAACTATTTCTTTCGAAAATTATATTTTTTATTTAAAAATTCGTGCGTTTTATATGAAATTTTTTTTTATAAAAATGTAACTAATTGTTTAAAATTCTTCTTCTTTGCTTGATTATTTAACCATTTGGGAAAGATTTGGTTAAATCATTGTTAAGAAATCATTTTTTTCTAAGATTCAAATTTTTTTAAAAAAATTCGTCCCTTTGGTTGAAAGTTTATATCTTAGGTTAAAAATTTAACTTTTAAGTAAAAAAGCATTTTTTTTATCCTTAATTAATTTTTTAACTGAAAATGTAACTTTTCCGATTTTTTTATTGACCTTTGTCAGTTAAAAATATTCCTTTTTTGTAAAAACAAATTTTTTTGGTTTGAATTTTTATTTTTATTGTGTAAAAGTGCATCAATTTCAACAATTCAGATAAACTTTTATTTTTTCTTGAGTGAAAAATCTTTATTTGTTGAAAATTCGTCTTTTTGGTTTTAGTGTTCTTTTATTGTAATATAAACTAGGACACTTTTTTGTTAGAAATAAATCTTTTAAGGTTGAAAATTCAACTATTATGTTAAAGATATAATTATTTTGTTAAAAATTCAAGCATTTTGTTTAAAGGTCGAAATTTAGTTCTTGAACATCGTTTCTAATTTTACTAGCAATAACTAGCAAAATATTTCTAAAAACGAAAAATTTGGTACAATAAGAGAGGTC
>JAAAKG020056384.1:0-18081 GCA_010014905.2 Druon quercuslanigerum | reverse complement strand
AGTTAGATAATATATAGCATACATATTTTAATATTATAGTATAGTATAATAACGTATAAATAAAATTAAAATAATTAAATAAATATTTAATAGTTTATTTAGTTTATTAATTATTTCAACGTGTATTGAAGGATTTTAGAAAATGTGGAGTATTTTAAAGTAAAGATTTTTGAAAAGCTTTAAAAATTTTCAAGGAATTTCAGATTATTTCTAAGGATTTGAAAATGTTTTAAGGGTATTTAAAAAAATTCTAAGGCATTTTTAGGAAATTAAGAAATTTTTCAGTAATTTCCAACGAGTTGAATGATTTTAAGAGATTCAATGTAATTTCCATGGGTTTTTAAATACTTCTTCTAAGTTTTCAAAATATATGGAACAGTTAAGTAGGATCTGTAAGATTTCTGGATTTTTTAAAGGATTCCTAGTATTTTATCAATTGATGTCAATAATTTGAACGGATTTAAAAGATTTTTAGATGTTGTAGAATATTTTTAAAAATGCAAAGAAACTGTCACGTGCTCTAAAAATTTCAAAATATTTCATAAGATTTTTAAGTATTTGAAATATCTTGATTATTTTAAATAGATTTGAGTAACTTGAGGTAATTACAAACAATTAAAATTTTTTTAATTTTAAGAAAGCTTTTCTAAGATTTCAAAATTTTCTAAATATTCCGAGGTATTTCCAGAGGTTTTAAAGAATGTTTAAATTTTATGGGCATTATTAAAGATTCCAAAGAATTGTCCGTTTATTTCAATAATTTGAAGGGATTTCAAAGAATTAAACGATTTCTAAGGTATTTTTAAAATTTCAAAAAAATTTCAAGGGTTCTTAAAAATGTCAAGATTTCAAAAGATTTCTGAGGATTTTAATTACTTTAGGCAATTTTAAATAGATTCTAATAATTTGAAAGGATTCCTAAGAACTTCAAACATTCCAGGCTATTATTGACAAATTCCGAGTCATTTTTGAAAGAATTACGAATTGTAAAGGTATTTCAAAATATTTTAAAGATTTTTGAAAATATTTTAGGGTATTTAAAAACATTTAAAAGAATTTGCAATTGACTTTCATAGATTTCCATATTTTCGAGGGATTTCAAAGAGTTTGAAAGATTTTAGGGTATTTTTAAAAATTCCAAGCAACTTTTGAGAGAATCAAAAAATGTCAAGGGATTCCAAAAGATTTTAATGGATTACAAATATCTTATGGTATTTTAAAACATTTCAAGGAACTTGCAATTGATTTCAGTAATTTAATAGAATTTTAAAAGATTTTTTAGTTTTTGTTTCATTAATCTTCAAGTTTTTGAACCCTCGGAGAACACACTGGGTCAAATTGACCCACACAAAATTTGTTATGAAGAAATTTTCAAAGGCATTTAAAAAGTGGGCAGTTTCTTAGGATCTGATAATACAGTTGGAGGTCCCAACTACATATAGTTTTAAATGATTTCAATAGGCTGAAGAGCGTTCGGTCGTGGAAGAAAAACTTTTGTATCGTTTTATATAAAAAATGCACAAACTTAACATTAAAAAAAAAATTTGAATTTTATAGTATAAGACTATTTTTTATTATTCTAGCTTACTTTGTGAGATTCAAACTAAATTTTTGGCCCAAAATATTAAAAATTAAAAAAGTTAAAATATTGCCGTTAAATTTCATTCAAAAACAAATCGTGATTTTTTTAAGCTTATTAACGATATCAACAATAGTTTAATATCACGTAAATTATTAGTATTGGGTCCTAAGTATACCTCAGAATTTATTCAAGGCAATCGGTCTAGTAATTGTGAAATGGTAAACGTTCAAAAAATGTATTGGGTCAGAGTGACCCAGGAGTGTTCTCCCTGATTGAAAAAACAGGTGTGTTCCCCGAGCGCTAAACTCATTCAGAATTCTTTGGCATTTTCAACTTCTTCTTAAAAAATTCAATGTATTTTTCCATATTTAAAATTTTTTTCAACTCCTTTAAATTCTATTGACTTCACCTTAAATTTTTATGAATTTCACCAATTTTTCAAAAATATTTTCCAAATTATTTGCGCTCACCCTACTTTTAATTAAAGACGGAAAATTTGAATTGAATTTTTTGAAAAGATTATTTGATTCTAGAGAAAGAAGGAGTGCTATGCATTCACTTTGAGTAGAAAAGGCGAGTGTCTACAAAGCGTCGAATTTCCATTAAGTAGATCGAATATCGGTTTTGAATTTTGTTTACATTCGGACCTTTTACCGCCGAAACAGGAGACTTGCAACAGCAGAAGGATTTCCGGCGCCAATAGTCTCTTTTCTGAAATCCCGTATATATGCAATGTACATCGAGATTGTCGCAATCGAGAGGCATTTCGTGGCGTATAACATTTGCTATATGAATACTAGATATAGATAATATAGATAGGTTGGATATTACATCTACTCTATGGGTATCTCTATTTTCCTCTGAACCAGTTTCACGACTAGCGTCCATTTCCACTGTTACCTTTAACACATACAGGGACGTCTACCCTCTGATCTTCTCTGTTTATTTACATTTTATGGTAACAAGATTGCATCCGGTTTTATATGTAAATTCAAAATTTAAGTTTTAAATGCTTTCAAATTTGTTGCACTTGAATATTTGGCCCTTTTTTTATTTGCACGATTTTCCAGTTTAGATCCTTTATCAATTTGGCATTTTGGCCTCCTCCTAACGAGCGTGGCCCTCTCTATTTCTCTTTCTTACCTATTCACCATATCCTTTAACTCCTTACTCTCTAGCTTACCCACTCTTTCGTCCTTTCCTCCTTTCGATCGTGACCCTCTCTATTACTCTTTCTTACCTATTCACCATATCGTTTAACCCCTTACTATCTACCTTACTCAATCTTGCCTCATTTCCAGAGAAATAACCATCTTCACTTAATTCACCGCTTCTCTACTCCCTTTTCCAATTATCCTTACACTCGTATGCACCTCTAGCTCACAATTATTTATTACTTCCCTTTCTGCTCCTCAATCATTTATTACTTCCCCTTCTACCCCTTCATCATAGCCTCACCTATCATTGCCCCTGTCTGTCCCCCCCTTAATGTTTAATATTTTTCCTAACCATTAAATAACCTTCCCTCTTCTCCTTATCAACTCCTATTGTACTTTATCTCCTCACATCCACTCCTTTTACCATCCACTCCTTTTACTATGCACTTTTTTCACCATCCACTCCTTTTACCGTCCACTCCTTTTACCATCCACTCCTTTTACCGTCCACTCCTTTTACTCCTTTTACCCTTTTAATTGCCTTTATCTTTCCCCATTATTTTTAATCCTATTTCTTCTTCTCCTCACTATTAATTGTCTTTCCTAGGGGTAAAAAAAAACAACAAAAAAACACGTGAGCTGTCGTGATAAGCCCGGCCGAAGTGATTATTTCAAATCTTATAAATGGAAGTGTTTTTTATTTCAACTCTTTCAACATAAAAAATAGTAGAAATACAGTTAATAAATATATAAGACTTCAGTAGTCACACGCAAAGTCGCAAATGAATTCACCCACGTGTACGAACCATGCCCTTTAAGAAGAGTCCATATCCCTAGGCCTAGACACTGCTATATATATATATGAGCACAGGCCGTTATGCACTCTTAATACTGTCAGAGGCTCCATGTGAGTGTCAGAGCGAAGGATGGTGAGAAAGAGAGGAAGAGGGAGGAGAGACAGCGAGGGGGGAGATAAGTAAAAGAATTAAAGAAGAGATATAGAGGGAGAGAGATTGAAAGAGCTAATCAGTGGAAGAAGCGAACAAGCGAAGGAGAGATGTAAAAGAGGAAGTGTTACCTATGAAGCGTCACCCAGTCACACTCCTAATACTGTCAGAGGCTCCGTGTGAGTGTCAGAGCGAAGGATGGTGAGAAAGAGAGGAAGAGGGAGATAAGTGAAAGACACGAAAAAGAGATATAGAGAGAGAGAGAGAGAGATTGAAAGAGTAAATCAGTGGAAGAAGCGAAGAAGCGAAGGAGAGATGTAAAAGAAGAAACGTCACCTAGTCACACTCCTAATACTGTCAGAGGCTCCGTGTGAGTGTCAGATCGAAGGATGGTGAGAAAGAGAGGAAGAAGGAGATAAGTGAAAGACACGAAGAAGAGATATGGAGGGAGAGGGATTAAAAGAGCTAATCAGTGGAAGAAGCGAAGAAGCGAAGGATAGATGTAAAAGAGGAAGTGTTACTTATGAAGCGTCACCCAGTCACACTCTTAATACTGTCAGAGGCTCCGTGTGAGTGTCAGAGCGAAGGATGGTGAGAAAGAGAGGAAGAGGGAGATAAGTGAAAG
Organism: Druon quercuslanigerum; assembly: GCA_010014905.2. Taxonomy (NCBI): domain Eukaryota; kingdom Metazoa; phylum Arthropoda; class Insecta; order Hymenoptera; family Cynipidae; genus Druon; species Druon quercuslanigerum. The sequence goes on along the minus strand of JAAAKG020056384.1, from coordinate 13,770 downwards.
ACACGAAAAAGAGATATAGAGAGAGAGAGAGAGAGATTGAAAGAGTAAATCAGTGGAAGAAGCGAAGAAGCGAAGGAGAGATGTAAAAGAAGAAACGTCACCTAGTCACACTCCTAATACTGTCAGAGGCTCCGTGTGAGTGTCAGATCGAAGGATGGTGAGAAAGAGAGGAAGAAGGAGATAAGTGAAAGACACGAAGAAGAGATATGGAGGGAGAGGGATTAAAAGAGCTAATCAGTGGAAGAAGCGAAGAAGCGAAGGATAGATGTAAAAGAGGAAGTGTTACTTATGAAGCGTCACCCAGTCACACACTTAATACTGTCAGAGACTCCGTGTGAGGGTCAGAGCGAAGGATGTTGAAAGAGAGGAAGAGGGGGGGGTGAGAGAGATTGTCGAGAAGGAGATATATAGAGGGAGAGGGATTGAAAGAGTTAATCAGTGGGAGAAGCGAAGGAGAGATAAAAAAGAGGAAGCGTTACCTATGAAGCGTCACCCAATTGTGCGTTTAAAAATTCAAAAGGTTTTAAAAAACTTTTAACCAAAATGTAAATTGTTGAGGATTTTGAGCTGAAAGTTTAGAAGCTTCTTAAGAATTTTGAAAGGTTTCTGGAGAATGAAAAGAATTTCTTCATATGCCTGGAAGAATTTAAATGATTTTTTATTATAAAAAATTAATTTTAAATGGACATTTAAAAACTTTTTAAAATATTTATAAAATTATCGAAAAAAGTATCGGGAAGGTTTTTTAATTATACAGAAATTAGAAAAAATAAGAAATTTTAACAAATCGTATAGTTTAGTAGAAAATTAATGACTACGTTGGAAAATTCATCTTTTTAAAAAGATTTACCTTGTAGGTTGAACATTTAACTATTTGATCTGAAATTAACTTTTTTGTAATAATTTAACTATTTGCTTTGAAATTACCTTTTTTGTAAAAAAGTGGTATTTTCGGATTGAGGAATGAAGTATTTTGATTAAAATTCTCCTTTTTGCCATAGTAATTGAAAATTTGAAAAGATTCAAAAAAAGTTAAAATGTGGATTCTTGAAGATTTTAAACCAAATTTAGAAGCGTTTTAAAAGTTTCGGACTGTTTTCAGCAAATATAAATATATCTATAAGATTCGTGGAAAAGTTTCAAATAATTTCTTTTGATTTTAAAAAATGAATTCTAAGAGAAAATTGTAAATTATACCAAAACATTTGCAATATTTTTCCAAAATTTTAACAAGGAATATAAAACATTTACATGCAAAGTTTTCAATTCTGCAGGAAAACAGAATTTGAGAAACAATTCGAGTAAGTTGACGTACTAAGAAGTTTTGAAAAGATAAAAAAATTAATTACAAACTTGTAACGATAAAATAAAAAGTATTAGAAATGTAGAAAAAAAATTAGATAGTTTTTTTGAATTTCTTTGGTAATAGCCAATATTTATTGATAATGAAGAATTCTTACAAAAACCCCATTATGACAATTATTTATTTTAATACAAATCGAATTTGAAATTAACTATGTTATAAACACACATGTAATTATAATAATACTATCGCAATAAAAGATTAAAAATTATTATAATTAGAATGCGAACAATATAACGAAAAATATATTCATAAAAAATAGCAACTGTCATCTAAACCCAATCTCCGTTGATAATTACGACATCGAAATTGTATAATATTTCCCATATTATGTACAAAAAATCAGAATAATCGTGTCCTGAAACGTCTAAAGCAATAGCATTCTAGAGGTTTTTTTTGTCTCCACATTTTATTTTTGCTTCTAGTAGGCGTGTATTTATTATTTACCTCTCGAAACAATCGGGAAAACTCGAGAATTTTCTGGGTGATAATAAGTATACACCCACTCCTTTGAATTTAATGATTTAAAATTAGTAAAGCTTGAAATAAGTCCAAGAAAAATCTTTGGTTTCATAACCGAAAGGGATCTATCCTGAAAATTCATATTTGGTATCCGAATACTAGTAAACGTCGGAAGAGAAAACAATGATTTATAAGCACACTAGACCCTGACAGGCATCAGGCCAACTGTTGCTCGACACCATTTAGAATTTAATAACTGATATCTTTCTCCGACAACAGAGCTAGCACCTCACGCGATCCCTCCTATTATAATTCCCAACCGGATTGAGTTCTCACCTGCACTTGCTGAAAATGATGTACGAGGCACGTTTAGAGGGTTAATGGCGGCGGAACCTTGTTGCAGAATACAAAATAGTGAACTCAAGGTGCCTAACCAAGATTGAGTAGACCGCAAAAACTGAGTTTCGCACCGGCATTGCTTAATGCCTCGGTATTATGCCAGCTGATGGATGCTGCTCGTTAATTTTATAATTTTCCTTCCCTTAGATATTTGAGACTATTCCCGCCTTCAGAAGCAGGTCGGGAGAAAGAAAAATCCCTGAAAAAGAACATTTATGAACATCCAGTTGCTTTGAAACATGATTTAAAAGCAACAATGGGATTTACATCAATTGAAAATTGTTTAGAAGTTTTACAACTTAGCCAAGGCGCCTGCAAAACACAGTATCGTAGTCTTCTAAGACATTAATTAATTCTTTCAAATCTACCGCTCTTTGTTCCCCTCATTTCGCCTGCCTCCCTTCCATACTTTTCTTTTCCCTACTCTCCTTACTTCCCTCGTCAACACGTCCGTTTTCTATTCCCCCACTCGCGTCTACTACTCTACTCACACTCGCTTACCTACTGCCCATCCAGTCACTTCCTCTCCCCCTCCTTAACATTCCTTCGCCTCCCTTAGGTGGTCTCAACACTTTCTCTACTTTGATTTTCCCTACTCCTCCTATCCATTCTACCCTAATTGCCAACACTTGTTTTCTTCCCCAACTCACCCTCACTAACCTACTACCACGCCTATTACTCCCTTCCCCCCTATTCTACATTCCTTTATTTCCGATACATCCCCTTCCCTTACATCTCTACCCCTCAATGCCGATTTCGAGAAAAAAAAGAGAACGGACGGAAATTCAAACCCATGATTGAGTAGAACTCAAAAACTGAGTTGTACACCGGCATTCCTTAATACCCTGGTATTATTGCAACATATAGATGCTGCTCTTTAATTTTATCATTTTACTTCCCTTAAATATTTGCGACTATTCCGATTTTCATGAGCAACTAAAGAGAAAAAAAAATTCATCAGAAAGATCAGAAGCGAATTTCACACATTGACGAAGGTTTAGAATGGTTTATAAGTGATAAAAAGTAGTCAAAGGGTCAAAACAACAGGGTTTTCTACTGCATATTTTCCCTCCCATAATCCCCCTCATTTCGCCTACTGACCTTTCTCTACTTCTCCCTTACTGTCACTATACTTACTTCCTCTCTCTCTTTCTCTACTTCTCCCTACTCTAATTATCTTCTCCAACCCTTGCTTCCCTACTTCTTCATCTTATTACCACCTTTCTGCTTCCCTTACCCCACTCACCCTTACTTTTATACGACAATTTTCGCTACTTCCTCAATTTTTTCACCTACGTCTTCTCTCCTGACTTCCCTTACTTCCCTGGTGGAAAAAAGTATGACGGACTGACATTTAACCCCATGATTGAGAAGATCGCATACACTGAGTTAAAGAGAAGAAACTAGAAGAAAGGGTTTCATAGCCTATTAAGAGTTTAAGTAATTCATTCAAATCTCCTCTTTCCATACTTTTCCTCCCCTATTTCTCCTTATTTAGTCTACTTCCCCTCTTCGCTCTACTGCTTCTTCGCCCCCCCCCCATTCCTAATTCCCCGCCTCCTTTTCCCCTGCTCTACTCACTCTCACTTTCTTTATATCTACGATTACGTCATCGTTTCGCTACCCTCCCTTTCCAAGTTTCATCAGCCCTCATATAATTCTGCTCCCTTCATTTCCCCTGCTATTTCTACTCTTACCTCCCTCTTCGATTCCCCTCCCTTCTGCTAGTTCTTCTTGCTCTACTTTCCCTTTTCTACTTCCTTTCTGTACCCCTCTTTTAATTACTCTCTCGACTCATACTCTGACTCCCGACTCATACAAAAACTGATGTGTACCTCTCCATAATTTCTTAATGGGCATTCCTTAATGCCCTGGTATTATTCCAACATATAGATGCTGCTCTTTAATTTTATCAATTTCCTTCCCTTAGATATTTGGGACTATTCCGGTTTTCATGAGCAACTAATGAGAAAGAAAAATTTATGAGAAAGATTAGAAGCGAATTTCACACATTGAAGCAGGTTCAGTTACCTTAGGGAATGAGTTTCAAACAATAGTAGAGTGTAAAGCAATTTAGAATGGTTTAGAAGTTATAAAGATTAGTTAAAGTGTCGAAACAACTGGGTTTTCTACTGCATACTCCCCCCTCCCTAATCCCGCTCATTTCGTCTGCTGGCCTTTCTCTACTTCACCCTTACTATCACTATACTTACTTCCTCTCTCTTTCTCTACTTCTGCCTACTCTAATTATCTTCTCCAGCCCTTACTTCCCTACCTCTTCATCTTATTACCACCTTTCTACTTCCCTCACCCCACTCACCCTTACTTCTATAGGACACTTTCGCTACTTTCTCAATTTTTCCACCTACTTGTCCTCTTCTGACATCCCTTCCTTCCCCTGATGGGAAAAAAGTGAGACATACTGACATTTAACCCCATGATTGAAAAGATCGCAAAAACTGAGTTAAAGATAAGAAACTAGAAGAAAGGGTTTCATAGCCTATTAAGAGGTTAAGTAATAAATTCAAATCTCCTCTTTCCATAATTTTCCTCCTCTATGTATCCTTATTTAGTCTACTCCCCCTCTTCAATCTACTGCCCTCTTCGCCTCAAATTCTTAATTCGCCGCCTCCTTTTCCCCTGCCCTACTCACCCTTACTTCCCTTATACCTACCATTAAGTAATCCTTTCCCTACCCTCCCTTTCCAAACTTCATGAGGCCTCATATAATTCTGCTCCCTTCATTTCACACACCGTCAATACCGTCCCTATCTTCTTCCGTCACTTTCCTATACTCCGCCTCCGATTCCATTTACATCACCTCCAAGGATCACAAACTTTACCATATTCCCCTGCATTTCCCCTTTTTCCCTATTCCAAAAAAACTTCCTCATTTCCTCCTTACTTTCCATCACTGGAAAAAATTATGACTGATGAACATCTGACTCAAGCTGGGATTCGAACCCGGAATCTCACATCTCGAAAACGTATAATACCCTAATCGATAGGCTAGACTTACTTAATCTAACAAAATTTTAATTGAAGTTAGGTGATACTTGACGTTGCGATTTTTTCGTTTAAAAAAAGGAGTGTTTAAATATTATTTTGTGTGTCTGGAGGCTAATAATTGAATTTATGAATAAAGGGGAAACTGAGAGAAAGCGGCAAACGCAGAGAGGATGATTGGCTCGTGGAGGTGCCTCGGGGTGAGTGCTAATATCGAGCTAGGTGGGATATACTCTTACAAATTGTCTGCTGCGTCTGTGAAGGGCTTGTGCGAGAGGGATTTGTCTCCATTAAAGGGATTGGGGTTTTGTCGTACTCCAGTTCCACTTTCCCCCACTGAAGTGGATTCCAGATTGGAAGACAAATCTTTTCTCGAGACAAGATTCTCCACCTCATGAAAAAGAAGGGAACTTCTTATCTTTTTACCAGCAGCGTCTGAGAACTTGACCACGACCTCCACTCTTGCCCAGCAAGGCGTACGAGACGGACCCTAAATCCTCGGCTCTGAATACTTTTTTATTAATTAATTATAAACTAAAATTGAGTATTTTCTTTAAAAGTTCAATTTGAATTCGTCCCCTTTAAAACTGAGGGTATAATGATAATAATTCAAATGTTTCTTTTTTGTTTTAGGTGAGTGGATCTGAATTTTTTCTCTCTAAGCTAATCCGATGGTGAGTTAAATCTCGTCTGATTTTCGATGTAACACCTTTTCGCAAATGTTACAACAATTATATATCAATATTCAATTCAATCTATCAACGTAATAATATAATGGATATAATAACTCGAAAGCAAAAAAAAACTATACATTTTTGAATTTCGCGCGAAAATGTTATTGCCCTCGCTAGGAAAAGGGCGGCAAATTTCAAAATATAAAATTAAGGGAAATTGTTTTCCCCCTTAAAGACTTTTTTCCCTTAATTTTATATTTTGAAATTTGCCGCCCTTTTCCTAGCGAGGGCATTAACATTTGCGCGCGAAATTCAAAAATGTTTTTTTTTGCTTTCAAGTTATTATATCTATTCTATTATTAAGTTTAATGATTGAATTGGATATTTAAATATAATTGTTGTGAGTTTTTAATATAAACCATGAATTGTAAAAACTAGTTTTACTTTTTCTTATCAAATAATCGGTGGAAAATTGAATAAAGGTTGCAATCTGATTGAAAGTTTCACTTTTCGGTATCGGGGTACTCGCTATTGGTATTCAGAGCCACTCGTATTTGAACGGGACTCGCGTTCTCCACCCGCATATTGGAAATCATTCCCGAAAGAGAACGACACCTACGTGCGTTATTTCGGGTGCCTTGCCTCTTTGAATAGAAATGTTTGGTATTCAGAGTTTTCATTTATCCTTACAAAAATCTACAAGAATATAATAATATTGAATAATTTTTTTCTCGTTGAATAAAATACTTCGAATTCCTAATTTGAAATGGGAATGAAAAAGCGTGACAAATTTAAAAACGAAAATCAGTTCACACATGAATTTCGACTTCATTTATCTCGTTTTTTAAGTTCGGAAGATACAATAGACAAAAGGGAATCATAGACTGTACGAATCCAGAGAGAAATATTTTTCGCCGAGATTTAGTGTATCTTTAAAAGAAGAGAAATATCAACAATAAGCTCGACATCCGCTTCACCGAGACTAAGTAGAGTTGAATCCAGGCCAACTATTTTTAAGAAGAAAGACATAATATGTCATACTTTCTGGCTTGGAGACATAAATAGCTTGTAGAACAATTTTTACTATTGTTAAAAGATCTAGTTGAAATAAAAAAAAATATCGAAGTTTGAATTTGGCGCTCTAAGACTACGTTCAATTTGGGCGCGAAATTCAAACATTTTATTGCTTTGCTCTTGCCCCTGCAATAGGAAAAGCTAGAGAATTACTTTCTATTATTTTAAAATCATAAAGGTGAGATATTGCTCGAAGTTTTATACAATATTTAAAAAAAATAGTTTTAGCGTTTTATTGTAATTACAGATTTTGAATTTGGTATAATTTGGTAGTAGAATTTGAATTTTAGTTAAAGTATGACACTCAAACGGTTTTGATTAAAAGCCTGAATACTGATCCTCTGATAGTGATAATTCTCATTTTTGAATAACGATTGTATTTTAGAAGGTCGTTCCAAAGTAAATTACATCGAACTGTATTTAATGAACCGGAAGTAATAATTCGGGAAGCACGAAGCAAGAAAACGAAGGCCAATAGATTATTCGAAGTAACTCGACTCTCCGATTGAGGGATGATTTATCCGAAAATCATGGTCGTTATTTATCGTTCGGGCGGTCTAGATAGCTCGCGGCGACGATTAACTTCCCCTCGGGAATAGACGGAGTTGCGTTTCGGGACTTCAACAGGGATTAGACCAAAAGCATCTGATGATAATTTTATTATGTCCCTTTTCTCATAAATTCAGTGTAGCCTTCCAAATTATTATTTCTAAAACAGGGTATTTATAAACAAGCTATTCTGTTTTTGGTTAAACATTGATCGATTTTAGAGGAAAGTTTGAATTTTTTTTTTTTTATGACAAATTTTCATCTTTTTTGGCTGAAATATCAAATAATACATTTTTACCGGATTCATTTTTTTGTAATGAAGATTTAATTACTTATTTGAGAATTGCTCGTTTATTAAAAATTAATTTTTTGTTGGTTAAGATTCATCATCTTGGTTCAAAAATGAGCTATTTTGTTAAAAATTCGTTTCTTCTTTAACTAAACATTAATTTCTTCACTAAAAATTGAAACTTTAACTATTTTGTTGAAAATTTGTTTTATTTATTGTAGACAAAATCAATTTTTTACTGCAAATATAACTAATTAATATTTAAACATTTTGACTTTTTTGGTAGAACTTAGTCATCTGGACTGAAAATTAATCTTTTTGTTGGAAATTTAATGATCCTGGTTAAAAACTTAACATTTTGGTTAAAAATTAGTTTTTTTGGTTATAAATTTGACTATTTCAGTTGAAGATTCATAATTTTAGTTGAAAATTCGTCGCTCAATTACGTCTTTGTAGTAGAAAATTCATCTTATTGGTTGAAATTAAAACCACTTAGTTCCAAATCGAACTCTTTGCCCAAAAATGTATCTTTTTGTTTAAAATCCGTCTATTCCAGATGAAGATTCAACATTTTAGTTGCAAATTCATTAATTCTGTGAAAAACTCACAATATTTGGTTGAAAAATAGTGTTTTTTAGTTGAGACTTCAAGTTTTTTTGTTGTTAAAAACTCATATATTTTTTTTAATCGTCTTTCTTGGTAGCAAATTAATCTTCACGTTTACAAATTAATCGTCCTGTTTGAAAATCCATTTTTTTTTAAATTCAATTATTGCAATTGAATATTCACGATTTTCGTTGAAATTTTATCTTTTTCATTGAAAATCAAACTAGTTGGTAAAAAGTTAAATTATATTTGTATTATAAATAAATCTGTTTTTTTTTTGTGTGGAAAAATAATTTTTTTAACTGAAAATTTAACTATTCAATTTTTGATTAAAAACTGATCTTTTTTGTTTAAAATTGAGCTATTTGTTTGACAATTGTTCTTTTTCTGTTGACCATGCATTTGATTGAGAATTATTTTTTTTAATCTTCTTTTTGGTAGAAAATTAAACTTTTCGGCGAAAAATTCGACTATTTGGTTTAAAAATTCATGAATCCGTTTGAAAATCAGAATTTCGACTTAAAAAGTTAGTAGTTTTAAGCAGGTTAAATTAAATTTAATATAGTACCCACATTTCTTTTACCTAAATATTCAATGAATTTCGAGTATAAGTCGATAAAATGAAATTCACGAACATTAGAGACAAATTTAAGAAATGATTATTTATGTTTTTAGTATTATTTAATTATTCAATCAATATATTCTGATAAAATATTTAATAATATCTTGTAATGTTGAATAAATATAAGTCTATTAAATCAAAATCAAATTCATGGACATTAGAGAAAAATTTACAAAATGCTCAATTATTTTTGTAGTATTATTAATTTATTCAATTAATCTATCCTGTTAAAATATTTAAGATTATCTTTTAATAATAAATAAATATCTAGAAACTAAAGTAAAACATTATTTACAATAAATTCGCCTGAAAAAACCTGGAATAGTCATGGAATTTTTTTTTGAGGATTTGAGTAGACGCCCCGATAACGACTAGAAACTCAAAAATTAAAATCTAGCTTGTTAAAAAAATGGATTTGGGACTTTTCGTATAAAGCCCAAATGTAGAATTTTGAAGAGAGACTGTTGATTAGCAATAATTATTATACGGGGGCATAGGGAAATTGGAAAAGAAAGTTTTTATTTAAAGATAAAGCTGTTTTTCACTTTAAAAAAGGCCCTCAAAAGATTGTGAAATCCGCTCCTGATAAAAACGCAAAATAATAACTAAATTCGGAACAGTGCACGGCAAAGAAAAGGGCTACACGAGTCTGAATCAATACGTTGTGCAAACAACCAATAGAATCTAAGTGGGGCTGCAAATGACACTACTTGACTAAGCTCGTTTTCCCATTTCCATTTGCTAATGCAGCTGCCTTTTAACTCGACTGCAAGCTTACAAAGTAAGCGAGAATTGCTTCCGTAAAATTTCTTCCGAGCACTTTGCTCTTACGCCAACCAACTTTCTTAAGTAAAATGGTCATTCTCCACAGCGATGAGGCAGCCATTTTTAAATTAAAGGCAACTGTAAAAAAGTCCTGAATAGGAATCGTTTCTTTAAATACAAACTAGCCGAGAAGTGCACTTGGAAAAAGTGAATCTCCGTCTGGTAATCTTCTGAATAGGCAAAATGTTACTTAGAACTTAGAGTATACAACATTTATTTATAGTAGAAAAAAATGCCAAAAAAAAAAGTTTTTAAGTGGCGGGATTCGAACCCAGTGGACAGGCACTGAAATGACTGTCGAAACGCCTGTATTCAGGAACTAGAGCCTTGAACCTTTTGGTTTCCACTCCCGACACTTTTTTAAAAATATTTTGCAGTAATTTCTTTTATATTTTAAATAACTTTCTACAAAAAATAAGGTAATTTGGAAGATTATAAACCTAATTTCGAAAGTAATTTGCAGATAAAAGATAAATATAAACCTGGGATTTGAGAAAGATGTTGGTTATTTTTCATTCTCGTTAAATGAGAATGAGGTATCGTTACGGCAAGTATACGAGTGTCCATTATCCCAGACCGTATCTTCGATAAAAGCAGAAAGCACGGAGGTTTTGCTTGCATTATTTCTTTTCCTTTTTCAATTTTCTTTGTCTCTCCTGATCAAACTAGCTCTAAGTCTTAACAGGGAATCATTATTATTCTGCTATAGCCCTTTAATGAAATTAAAGCGAGCTAAACTGTACATGAAATCCAAATATTACAGAAAAACAAATCCGGGCCGGGAATGGAACCCTCGACGCCCAAGCTGCTACTCGTTTAACTTATCATCTAGACCAAACTTAGATTGCAAATGACTTTTAGAAATCTTAGAGATGCTGATGAAAAGAGGCTTCTAGATTAAGATAAAGTGCTATTTTAAATAAAAAAATTTAATTTTAGTACCTAGACGGTAATAATTTAATAAAAGGAGGCAATATATGTGAAGCGTCGAAGCATAAAATCGGGATAAGCTTTTTGATAGTCCCACAAGCACTTGTTATTATTCATAAGAGATGGTTGGTTCGATTTACCGCCGACAGGCTGCATTTTCTTCGATATTGCATCAAGAGACTCATACTGCTTTATTTTTATAGTCAGCCGTGATGGTCGAATTATGGGACACAACGACAAGGGTCCTCAGAATTTATAACCTCATAAATTTGCATGGACATCGCGATCGCTCACCCACTTCTCCCTCTTTCTTGTCCTCTGATCCTCCCCATAATGCGATTCCTGTCATAATCCACGTTCCTCCTCTCAATACTACATTTTTCGTTGACTATTCTCATAAATGCTTGTTTACATTTATTTGTATTTCAATATTTATTTGTTGAATATTGACATGAAATAACTAAAGGTGGGAGGCCAATTAGAGCAAAATAATGCCAATGAGATAGGCCACTGAAACGATTTGTCGAATCCTTTATGATAGGATTTTACATGGGATTTAAAGCAGCACGATAGATACTTTAACATTTGACTCTTTTTGACCCATGCTGTTTCAGATTTTTCCACGCCATTTCATATTTTTCTACGCTTCTTTCCTTTTTCACGCTATTCTTAATTTTCTTACGCTTTTTTATATTTTCCCACGCTATTTCATATTTTCCAATGCCCATTAATTTTTTCGACGCTGTTTTTATATTTTGCCACGCCCACGCATGAGAGAAAATAGGAAGAGGAGCGATAAAATATAAAAATGCATGCAAAAATATCGAAAAGCATGGAAAAAATTAAATAAGATTGGAAAAATATGAAATAGCGGTGGAAAATAGGAAGGAGAGTGCTAAAATATAAAAAATATCATGAAAAAATAGGAAGGAGCGTGGAAAAATATGGAATAGCGAAAAAAAATCCAACATGGGAAAAAGGGAAGGGGTGTGAGAAAATATGAAATAGCGTGGAGAAATAGGATGGGACTTAGGAAAGTATTAAAAAGGCATGGGAAAGTATAAAGTTCCTTTTTATAATTATTTCACAACTCCTGAATTTGAAAATGCTTAAATTGCTACATTTTTATACATCACATAAAGCACTGTTCTTGAGCAATTTTGGCGAATTTCTTATTTTCCCACGCCTATTCCTTTTTTCCCCACGCAATCTGATATTTTTTATTATTTTTTCATATATTTCAACGCCCCTTTCTATTTTCCAGCCCCTTCCTATTTTCCCACTTGCATGGGCGTGGTAAAATATGAAACAGCGAGGGAAAAAATTAGGGGGCGTTGAAAAATATTAAATAGCGTGGAAAAATAGGAAGGGATTTAGGAAAGTAGTACAAAGCGTGGGAAAGTGTAAAGTTCCTTTTTTCTAATTATTTCACATCTCCTGAATTAGAAATTGCTTAAATTGCTAAATTTTATTACATCACATACAGCATGTTCTTGAGCATGTTTGGTGAATTTCTTATTTTTCCACGCCTATTCCCTTTTTCCCCCACGCAATCTTATATTTGTTATGCTTTTTTCATATATTTCAACGCCCATTTCTATTTTCCCACTCTCATGGGCGTGGTAAAATGTGAAAAAGTGAGGGGTAAAATGAGGGGGCGTTGAAAAATATGAAATAGCATGAGAACACATAAAAACTTGGGAAAATATACAAAAGCTTGGTAACTAGGAAGGGACGTGAAAAAGTGTGAAATAGCGTGGGGAAATAGGAAGGGACTCAGGAGAGTAGTACAAAGCGTGGGAAAGTATAAAGTTCCATTTTTCTAATTATTTCACATCTCCTGAACTTTAAATTGCTAAAATTGCTACATTTTAATACATCACATACAGCATGTTCTTGAGCATGTTTGGTGATTTTTTTATTTTCCCACCCTTATTCCTTTTTTTCCCACGCCAATTCCTTTTTTCCCATGCAATCTGATATTTTTTATGCTTTTTCATATATTTTCACGCCCCTTGCTATTTTCCGAATTGCATGGGCGTGGCAAATACTTGGTAAAATATACAAACGCTTGGTAACTAGAAAGGTGCGTGAAAAAATATGGAATCGCGTAGGAAAATAGGAAGGGGCATGAGAAATAACGCAAAAGCATGGGAAAACATGAAAAAGCACGGGAAAAATAGAAAAAAGCGTAGGAAATTAAGAATTTCACCAAAATTGCTCAAAAACAGTGGTCTATGTGATGTATAAAAATATAGCCATTTTAGCAAATTCAAGTTCAGGAGATGTGAAATAATCAGAAAAGAAGAAATTCGTACTTTGGCAAGCTTTTTTCATACTTTCCTAAGACCCTTTCTATTTTTCCCCGCTATTTCACGTTTTATCACGCCCCTTTCCCTTTCCCTTGATATTTGATTTTTTTTACTATTTCATATTTTTCCACGCCCCTTTCAATTTTTTCACGATGTTTTTCATATTTTCCTACACCCCTTTCATTTTTTCAGACGCTATTTCAAAGTCTCCCTCGCCCCTTACTGTTTTCCCACGCTTATTTCGTTTTTTCCACGCTTTCCAGAATTTGTTCATGCTTTTCGATATTTTCTGACGCCTCCTCCTACTTTCTGACGCCTCCTCCTACTTTCTGACGCCTCCTCCTACTTTCTGACGCCTCCTTCTACTTTCTGACGCCTCCTCCTACTTTCTGACGCCTCCTTCTACTTTCTGACGCCTCCTTCTACTTTCTGACGCCTTCTCCTACTTTCTGACTCTTCCTTCTACTTTCTGACGCCTCCTCCTACTTTCTGACGCCTCCTCCCAATTTCTGACGCCTCCTCCTACTTTCTGACGCCTCCTCCTAATTTCTGACGCCTCCTCCTACTTTCTGACGCCTCCTCCTACTTTCTGACGCCTCCTCCTACTTTCTGACGCCTCCTTCTACTTTCTGACGCCTCCTTCTACTTTCTGACGCCTT
>JAAAKG020056383.1:18494-42423 GCA_010014905.2 Druon quercuslanigerum | reverse complement strand
TTTTCTGTTAAAGAATTTTCAAATTAGGTTCTTTTTTTATAATTTGTATATATTCTACTAAATATAAATATTTCAAATATTTATATTTAGCAGAATATATACAAATTATAAAAATAAGAACTGAATTTAATTTCAATTGAACTTCACCATTCTTGCTGGAAATTTATATTTTATATTAACAATAATATATAATATATACAAATTATAGAAACAAGAACTTAAATTAAAGATTCAACAAAAAATAAATTTTCTTACCAAAAATTGATGCACTTTTTTGTTGCATAAATTTTTTTCATTGAAAATCTAAATATACAATTTTTGGTTAAAAAATAGTATTCCTAATTAAAAACTTGTTTTTTTTAGATGAGAATTCAATTTTTTGTTAGAAAAATCATCTTTTGCTTAAAAATTAATGTTCCTCAAAAATGTTTCTTTTTGACTGAGAATTCATGTGTTTGGTTAATAATTTATCCGTTTTAATAAAAGGTTTAATATTTTACTAAAAATTCTTTTTTTTTGCTAGAATTTTTTTTTTTTTAATATTTAAATGTATCATTTGTGGCATACAATTCAAATATAAATTAAAAAATCGATCTTTTTTAAGTCTGAAACTTAATTATATGCTTAAAAATTTCTCTATTTGTTTCTTGAATCACAAATCATCGTTGATTGAAAAATCAAAACTTCTTTTGAAAATTCTTATTTTTAGTTTAAGAAATTAATTTAAGTAAAAATTTAATTTCTGTTTTTACTCAAATTGTAATATTTGGTTATTCGTTGAACAGTTTTGTTAGAAATTATTTATTTTTTATTAAAAAATCAAATGCATTGCTAAAAATTCGTTTTTTGTTGTTGTTAAAAATTAGTTTTTTTTTATTCCAAAGTTTAACTGTTCAATATTTGGTGATGTTGAGTTCAAAATTTAATTATTTTTTGAAAATTAGTCTTTTCAGTGAAAATTAATCTTTTTTGTTGAAAAACATTACTATTTTGATAAAAAGTCGTCTGTTTTGATCGCGGCTTCAATTATGTTTTTGAAAATTCCTTTTTTGTGGTTAAAAATTATTTTTATTATCTACTACTTTATCTGCACCATTCCTAATGCAAATTTATATTTTATATTAAAAATAAATTGTCGCTAATTGAAAAGTTAATAATGAAATTGAAATTTAATTTTTTTATAGTTTAAAAATCAACTATTTTATTAAAAAACCCATTTTTGCTTAACAATTAATTTTGTCAATTGAAAAATATTAGTTAATTAAATTATTTCTCAATCAAAAGAAATTTTTTTTTTTAGCAACATCGTTAAACCCTCAACCAAGACAGATGAATTTTAAACCAATTCATTGAATTTTATTATTACATTAATTTTTAACTAAAAAAAAAATTTTTACTCAAAGATTTGAGTTTATAAACTAAAAAGACCAATTTCCAACCAAAGTTTTCGAATTCTCAACCAAGAATGACTTTCAACAAAGAAGATGAAATATTTACAAAAGATGAATTTGGAAGCAGATATTAAATTTTTAAATAAAAAAGATCGATTTAAAATTAATTATATAAATTTTTAACAAAAAATAGTTTAGTTTAATTTCCAGATAAAAAAAATTGTTTTGAAATAAAGAAAGAATTTTTAAAAAAATTATTAAATCGGTAACCGAATAAGAAAAATTATTAACTGAATAGTTAAATTCTCAACGAAAAAATGAATTTTTAATTTAAAATAAACAAATAAATAATTATATTTTTCTCCGAAAAGGATAATGTTCCGTTTAAAAATAAAAATGTTTAACCTCCATTTGTATATTTAAAATTTCAATACAAAAAGGTGAATTTAAACAAAGAAAAACAAACTGTTACCAATACAGTTGAATTCATCAAAATTTGTTACAATTTTTCTAACTGATTTGTGCTGGAATTAATTGACATAATATATAATTTAATACATTTTTTCAGTAACAAAAATAATGCATTTTCAATAAAGAAATTAAACTTTAAACTAGTTAATTAAAATTTTAATCAACAAATCTGAATTCTCAACAAAAAAATGAATAGCTTAATGTGCAGAATTCCTGAACGTAAAAAAAAGAATCCAACGACCATATTTGATAACCACCATAAAACTTTCCTATTGAAATTTGAAAAAGATACAAATTTTTCTAAAAAAGAAACCAAATTTTTTCTTTCTTTGGACAAAAATAAAAAATAAAAATCAAAAGGCAATCAACCAAATCCCCTTCCTTATCTTTTTTATTTTTGTAGTCGTTTTTATTTTTAATATTATCAAATATTCATCAATTATTATTAAATATTATATATTATGTTGTGTTATATATTATTAAATTTTTATTTATTTATTATTATCAAAGGCAAAAAAATAAAAAAGTAAAAATATTTGAGCAGGCAACAACAGCAACGAAATCACGATGCACTCTTTCTGCCACCCGAGAATTAAATAAGGGTGAAATTGGAAACCATGACAAACATACCTGAAACCGAAAATTGTATATTTAGATTTTTAATAAAACAAAAACAAAATTGTTGGCTGAAAATTAATTTTCTGTTAAAGAATTTTCAAATTAGGTTCTTGTTTTTATAATTTTTATATACTCTACTAAATATAAATATTTTAAATATTTGTTTATAAATTGTATTCATGCCAATATAAGTTATTCATTTAAAAATTTTTTGCTTACCAAATAACACTTGAATATCGAATCGCAGCAAGGATATTCGAGAAACATTTTTTTGCGGGGTTCATTTTGAAAGGAATCTGTGTTACCATCAGAGATGGTTACCATCAATCAGTGTAGGTATCATTCCACAAACCGTGAAAATAAAAATCAACATTATCGGTCAAGTTAACTCTTTAAATATCACAAAACAACGACTTTTTAGACAAGATAAAATTTTTTTTTAAATTTTAAAAATAATTTTTTTCTAAAAAAAGAACTAATCTATCGCTCCACTGGGAATCGAACCAGAGAGCTTCCGATTGCCGGGCGGGTACTTTTTTGTTAAGCTATTGCAGCGATCGAAAGAAGAATCTTTTTTTACAAACCCAGATGTTTAAAGAATGTTTTTTATATTTATTTATTTAATTAATGATGTAGCAAAATCTGGAAGAGTCGTCAGAGTTTTAGAAAAATTTACATTATAATTCTTTCTTCTCTTAAATTCTTTACTTTTCGCATGAATGACAAAAATGAATAAATAACCGATTCACGTATTTTCGTTTTGTTTGCAACAGTTATGTATGAATTTTCCGGAAAAAGGAAAAACTCAAAGCAAGAGTTATGCAACCTCAAAAATTGGCCACAAGCGAGGTATCTGACAGGACCCGCTTGAACAGTATTCGCTTCGTTGTAAGCTAATAAATGTTTGGAATTAAATAAAATAAAACAACAACAGTCCCATCTGCATGCAAACGAACTAGAACGAATTTCGTTTCGTTTTTTTCTTTTTTTTTTTTTAATTGTCAATTTGGTTTCACAGCACGTTCGAGCGGCACGATTCTGTGGCTTTCCGTCGCTTCGCAATATTTGCTGCGTCCAGTTTCGTATTGTGTTCCAACAAAAGCGAAAGATCTTTGACTGTGGTTAATAGAAATTTTTGCTCTCGTTATTGAACTGTTGCACGAGGTTTTTTTCTGAAGAGTTTAAAAAAAATACACCTAAAGGTAATCCTGTATAGAGGGACAATTTCTTTATATAAAAATAATAATTTTATAGTTTAATATAGGGTAATAATAAAATAAAAAAGTCAAATCCGATGATGGTTTTTTTTTATTTTTACTAAATACTTTCGATTGAAAAATTTTATTCCCGTATTTAAAGACTCAATTTTATTATAAAATTTCACTACTATAGGAATAAAGTAAAAAAATCCGGTTTTCTGGAATAGAGTGTTTTATTGATGGCCAGAATATTCGACCCCCTTTTTTATAGTTTTTTTTATAAACGATGAAATAAAATCAAAATGAGACTACTGTGAGAATATTTTTAAATAAATTTCTTTGATAGTTTTTTTTGTCTAAAAATAAAACAATTTTTTAACAAGTTAAAGGGTTTTTTAAGGGACGACCCCCTTTTCCCCCTTTTTAAGAAACTTCCCCTATTTCTATTTTTTTCGCTTAAATGTGTACTGATTTATCTGATCTAATTAAGAAAATCTAAATATTCTTGTTTAAAAGTTTTTTCAAGTTTAAATTTTTTATTAATTGATTTTTATTTAAATTCGTTTTGTTTTCAGTAGATAGCTAATGCTTTTCACTTAAAATTTAAAAACTAATTTTGGATAAATAAGAAAATCTAAATTTTCTAAATAAAAGAATCTAAATTTTCTAGATAAGGAAATTTTTTTCTAAATTAAAAAATCTAAATATTCTTGTTTAAAAGTTTTTTGTTAAGTTTAAATTTATTGTCAGTTCAAAAGACAAATATTTTGTCGTGAGTTAATTTTTATGATAAAAATTCACATTTTCTGGTAATAATTCCACTGTTTTGTATAAAATTTGACGATTTTGTAAAAAATTTATCCTTTTGTCGTGAAAAATAAACAATTTGATAGAATAGGGAGCAATCTGATAAAAATTAACCTTTTTGTTGAAAATCCAAACGTTTATGTGAAAATTCAACTATTTTTTTGATAAATAAAATTTTAACGTAAAAAGTAAAATAGTCATTTTAAAAATGTACTTTTTTGTAAAACTTTTATCTCTTTTAGTTAAAAATGTAAGTACTTAGCTGAAAAATTATATATTTCACAAAATTTCTTTCTCTGGTTTAAAATTTATGCATTTTTCTGGAAATTCTTTTTTTTTCAGAATTAATTTTCTCATCTGAGAATGTAACTATAACTTTTTGGTTAAATATTAATATTTTAAATTTAAAATGATTAATTCTTGGTTGAAAATTATTATAATTTATTTAAATTGCATCTTTATTGATATAAATTAATGTTTTTCGTTATAACTTCATCTTTTTTTTGGAAATTTATATTTTTTATTTAAATTCAAATACATGCTTCAAAATTATTCTTATTAGTTGAGGATGCAACTATATTGTTATAAATTAACTATATTGTCACTATTTTTCTTTGGTTTGAAATGTATGAATTTTTCTGGAAATTCTTTTTTTTCGGAATTAATTTTCTCATCTGAGAATGTAACTATAACTTTTTGGTTAAATATTAATACTTTAAATTTAAAATGATTAATTCTTGGTTGGAAATTATTATAATTTATTTAAATTGCATCTTTATTGATATAAATTAATGTTTTTCGTTGTAAATTCATTTTTTTTTAATTTATATTGTTTGATTAAAAATCCAAATGCTTGCTTAAAATTTATTCTTATTAGTTGAGGATGCAACTATATTGTTATTAATTAACTATATGGTCACAAATAAATTTATATGTTAAAAATTAATATTTTCTAGTAAAAAATTCAACTTTTTTGTGAAAAATTCAACTGTTTTGAACGAAATTTACCTTTTTGCGATAAAAATTCAACAGTTTGTTAATTGAAAATTGATATATTTTGTTAAAAATTTTTCCTCTGGTTTAAAAAGTATGCATTTTTCTGGAAAAAAACTTTTTGATTAATTATTGATATTTAAAATTTAAAATTAATATTGCTTATTTGAAAATTAATATAATTAGTTGAAAATGCATCTTTAATGATAAATAATTATTGTTTTTCGTTATAAATTCATCTTTTTTTGGAAATTTATCTTTTTTGATAAAAAATGCAAATGCATTCTGAATAATTATTCTTATTTTTTAAGGAAGCAAATATTTTGTTATAAATTAACTATTTGGTCACAAATCAAATAATCTGTTAAAAATTAATATTTTCGATTAATAAATTCAATTTTTTGTGAAAAATTTGACTTCTTTGTATAAAATTAATCTTTTTGGGATAATAATTTAACAGTTTGGTGAAAAGTGAAAAAATTGGACTAAAAACTAACTTTTTGGTTCAAAAATTTCATCTTTTTAAGTTGAAAATTTAAGAACTTAGCTAAAGATTTAGATATTTTGTTTTAATTTTTCTCTTTGGTTAAAAAAACAAAACATATTGGAGCCGACAGGAACAGCAACGAAATCAGGATGCTCTCTTTCTTACCTGAATTTAGTTTTATTCATTAATTCATTTACCCTCTCCGGATCTTTCAGGTATGCTTGCGATGGTTTTCATTTTCACCCTTATTTAATTCTCGGGTGTCAGAATGAGAGCATTGTGATTTCGTTGCTGTCTGCTCAAATATTTTCAATGTTTTATTTTTTTTTCTTTGATAATAATAAATAAATGAATATTTAATAGTATAAAATACAATATTATGTATAATATTCAATAATAAATTATAAATATTTGATGATAATAAAAATAAAAAAAGACTACAAAAATAAAAAAGAGAAGGAAGGAGATTTGGTTGATTCTCTTCTCATTTTTCTGTCCTCTTTTTATTTTAGTCCAAAAAAAATTTTTTTTTTTTTTTCTGGGAAAATTTGTATCTTTTTTCAAATTTTAATAGAAAAGTTTCATGGTGGAATATTGTTAAAAATGCAATATTTTTTTAGAAGAAAAAAAGTATTATATTATATATTATGGTAATAAATTTCAGCACAAATAAGTTAGAAAAATTTGTTTTTCTTTTTTTAGAATTACCTTTTTGTATTAAAATTTTAAATATGCAAATAAAGGTTAAAAATTTTTGTGTTTAAACGAAAAAGGATCTTTTTCCGACAAAAATTTAATTATTTGTTTATTTATTTAACATTAAAAACTTGTTTTTTTTGTTGAGAATTAAACTATTCAATTGATAGTTTTTCTATTTTGGTTACCGATTTAATAATTTTGTTGAAAAATCTTTTAGTTTTTTGAAAACATTTTCTTCAACTGAAAATTAAACTAAACTATTATTTTTATCTTTTTGAAATAAAGTTTCAACAGTTTGGTAGAAAGTGAAAATATTGGACTAAAAATTAACTTTTTTGTTAAAAAATTTCTTTTTTTTTAGTTAAAAATTTAAGTACTTCGCTAAAAATTTAGATGTTTTGTTCGAATTTTCCTCTTTGGTTAAAAATTTATTCATTTTTCTTAAAATTTTGCTTATTTTTTTCGAAAAATAATTTTTTCAACCCAAAATTTAACTATTTCATTTTTGGTATGAAACTTGTTTTCTTCAATTAAAACTTCATGTAAATTTTCGAAAATGCATCTTTTTTAGAACAAAATTATTCTTTGTATTAAAAATTCATTCTTTTTGCTTAAGAATTTAACTGATTGGTAGAAATTTAATTTTTTTGTTTCAGGATCAAACTGTTAATATTATTATAATATTAATATTTTCGGGTAAAAAACTCAACTATTTTGTGCTTTGGTTTAAAAATGAAAGAATTTGGTGTAAAATAAATTTACGTTGTTCAAAATTAATTTATGTGGTATAAATTTCTACTTTTCATTAAAAAATTAAATTTGGAAAAAAAATGAACTTTAAAAATGCATCTTTTTGGTTTCAAAAGGAAAAAATTTGGAATTAAAAACTCAGATTTTGCAAGAAAAATAAACTGCTTAGTTAAAAATAACTTAATTATTAATATTAATGTTTTGTCTCTCAAATTGTTGAAAATTCAGCTTTTTGGTAAAAAAATCTTAATACTTTGTTTAAAGTTTAATTATCTTCTTGAAAATTCGTCCTTTTGGATTAAAAATTCATTTTTATGGTAACAAAAAGTCCTCTTTATTTTTTGAAAAACTAATAAATTTTGTGTATTGATAATATTGATCTTTAATATATGGAAAGAGATTTAATCTATATATAGAAGCAGATTGTTAGACATATATTAATTAAAAATAATTTTTTTTTATTTTTTCAAAGAATCCTTTTTTGGACTACCATAATAGTTATGTCCTGCTTGAAAAACTATATTTCTATAATACCTGTTAATTTACAGCTATTGAAGATTACAAATAGGATTCGTAGAGAGGATGGCCCATAATACCTTAAGCGGATTAAAGAA
This sequence comes from Druon quercuslanigerum, assembly GCA_010014905.2. NCBI lineage: Eukaryota > Metazoa > Arthropoda > Insecta > Hymenoptera > Cynipidae > Druon > Druon quercuslanigerum. The sequence continues at coordinate 34,394 of JAAAKG020056383.1, read as the reverse complement.
GGATTTAAGTAATTGATCACGAATTACGGACCAATGTCCAATATATATTTATTTCTCATTGGCAGTTTTGTCCAAGATACATTTTTTTCTATATCCTTAATTTCGTTTAAAATTCTATCAATCCCTTAAACATTGCAACATTTCTTCAAAATCCTTCAGAATTTTGTAAATACAGTCGAAAGTCCTTGAAATCTAAAAAAAATGATTATATATTACTTAGAAATTTTTTAATTTTTTGAATGTTTCTATAATCCAACAAAATTATTTAAAATGAAATCTTTTAAATCTTGAAAAACTTCTGAATTTTTTAAATATAAATTAAAATTTTCTAAGAATTTTTTTAATATCTTGAAATTTTTTCTAATCTTACGAAATTATTTGAAATACTCTCTTGATTAATATCAAAACTAAAAAGAATTAAATTGCTTTCGTTATTCGTATTCCTTGACATGAAACAATTATGGTTTGTTTCTAAAATATTTCAAATCCTTTAATACTATTTTTCAAATCTAATGATACTTTTAAAATATTTTGAAATTTCTTGGAATATTGTGAAATACCTCTAAAGATACCCTAATCTCTTTACAAATTTTAGGAATCCATTTTAGAATTTGTAAATATCGTAAAAGGTTTTTTGAAATCTTTTAAATCGTCAGAAACCTTACGAAATAATTCAAAATTCCTAAAAAAAATTTAATGCTTCTAAATTTCCTATAACGCTAAAAAGGTTTTGAAAACTCCTTACGGCATCGTCTTGAGTCCGACAGCTGTATATGCTTTATTAGATTTTTATCAAATTTATACTAATAATTTATACGCTATTATTTATATTTTGTATTTCTTTTACAAATATCAGTCTTTAAAATAATTAAATTTAGAGCTTTTTTGATTTTGTATCCATTAAAAATTTTTTATTTTTGTGTTATTCAAACAAAACTTTGGTGTTCCTTTGGTAACGAAGCCTGTAACACAAACTATTTTTTAAAAAGAGGCCAACGTAGTGTTTTGATCTAAATTAAAATAAATAGAAAAGCCTATGGTATGTTCTCTTCTAAATTATATAACAAAAAGGATTTAATTATAGAAGTATTAACCTTAGAATTAAACATAATATGAACAAATAGTTCACAAAGAGGCTCCTAATAATTAAAGTTACATCTTTAAAAAACTGAAATTTTTATAACTGTTAGAACAGTTTTTAATAATACTGTTTTCTCTTTTAACCATAAGTTTTATAAGCAAATATCAGGTTGTCCTATGGGTTCTCCCCTATCTCCAGTTGCCTCCAATCTCGTTTTTGAGGATTTAGAAAATAGAGCATTAACCAAATTAACTTTTAAACCACTTTTTTACACAAGGTATGTGAACGGCATATTCACTATAGTTCCCACTGACAAAATTCAAGAATTAATTAACACATTTAATAGTATAAAAGAATCCTTACAATTCACTTTTAAATTAGAAAACAATAACACTTTAAATTAATTGGATGTATCAATTAAAAAAACTGAAAATCTAAGTTTAATTACCAATTGGTACAAGAAACCTTCATGGTCAGGGCAATATTTAAATTATAATTCACACCATCAGTTTAACCAAAAAATTGGATTAATAAAAGGACTAGTACACAGATGTATAAAAATAAGTGATTTCATTTTTAAAGAAGAAAATTTAAAATAATTAAAAATTACATTACTACAAAATAATTATCGACTACCTTTAATAGAAAGTGTGATCAAAGAAAGAATTAACGAGATTTACAATAGTTCTAATAAACAAAATAAATGGTTAGATAATTATAAAAAAACTGATTTACATGTTTCGTTACCATATGTACAAGGTTTATCAGAGATTTTAAAAAGTGTTTTGAAAAAATTCAATATTAATGCATATTTTAGAAATAATCACAAATTAGAAAATTGTTTTATAAATAAGAAAGATTCTGAAAAAATTGAAAATTTGTCAAACGTAGTTTATTTAATAAAATGCAAAGGTTGCAAAAAAGTTTATATTGGTGAAACTGGTAGAAGGTTAAAAACGAGAATAGCTGAACACAAAAGAGATTGCAGGTTAGGTAATTTGAACACAGGTTTCTCACAACACTCATGGAATTTTGATCACCTTTTTGATTTTGACTTTGAGAATATAAAGATTTTAGTAAAAGAAAGCCACACTTACAAACGTAAAATTTTAGAATCAATTTTCATTAATGAATATAAGAATTGTTCTATTAATTTAAAAACAGAACTAATTATTGGGAGCCTCTTTTCTTTTATGGAGGTTTTTTCCCCATTAAAAAACAATTGTGTGTTTTTGGAAATTGTTTAAAACATTTTCACTTTTATTTATCGAACAATTATGTTGTATGTGCAGGAATTCGTATATAAGGTAATTTGACTTTTCTTTAATAACAACTTTTTTTTAACGACAATGGTAATTTTTTAAATTAGCTAATTTTTTTATAATAATTTTTGTATCAGGTATAGCCTAAAGATGATTGACAGATTTGATCGAAACGTCGTGAGGTGTTGAAAGAATTTTTTATACTTTTATTAAATTATTGAGTCGGATTTACTTGTCTTTTTATGTATGGATCGATCAGACAAAGAGAATTTTTGTTTCTTATAATGAAAAGTTTTTGTTCTAATTTTGTTTAATCTTAGAATTAATTACAAATTATGGTGATTATCAAAAAGGATCAAAATCATTTTTAAAATGTCCGCTTATATCCGAGAAAAATGAGTTTGTAAAATTGAAAAATAAATTAAACCTTAAAACGTTTAGTAAACAAGAATATAAGTATTAAAGTTCTGAAATCAAAATTAAAAAACAATAAAGGACAGTAAAGAATTGTGTTTAATTTATCGAGAGCACAGACAGTATATGCATCTGTGAAAAAGGATTTTAACAGAAATATTGTTTTGGTCGAGCTTTATGTGTAAAGAATGTTTTTCTCAATTTTTATTAGGGATAAACAATTTAAACTTAGTAAATAAGTAAAATTAAATTATAAATTCTAGACGCTAATGTCAATTTAAAAAGAGTTAAGGTGCAGAAATTTTGTTAACAGATGTAAATAGACGTTTATTAAAAAATAAAATTTGCCACATTAATGTGAAGTCATTATCTTATGATGTGCTAAAAATAATAAAAATATGGTAATTTAATTATTTTATATCAAAATGCTGGAACCTTTTCCTTTACTTCGATGGTCTTTAAAGATGGTTGAAATTGATGATCCTGGCATCTAGGTTTTCATTAAGAAATAAAATCTACTAAAATAGCATGTAGCTATTTTGTTACCATTTGTTAAAAAATAATTTAAACCGCAAAATTCAATTTTTTACATCATTATGCTAAAATATTTTCTTTTAGTTGAATAGTATTCAAATATGGCAGAAATTAGATGCCTCTTCATGTGTAAGTGTTGATTAAATAATACAATTTTCTACGTTATAGCATTATTTTGTTATTATTCATTATCAACAAAACAATGAGGTTTCGTTTTTATAGATCACTGCCTAAAATTTTTCCTTTAACTTCATAGTATTTAAAGTTGGCTTAAATTGAAGATCTTGTTAATAAGACGTTTATTACAAAATAAAATATGCTACACATTAAGGTGTAGTTATTTTCCTATCATTTGTTATGAAATTAGAAAACTCAGAAAATTTCATTTTTTTATTTCTATATGCTAGAATCTTTTCCTTTAATTCGATATTCTATTAAGATTGCTGAAATTGAAGGTCTTTTAAAGAGATTTTTATTAGCATCACAACAGTCTTGGGATAGATTTGGAATTTGAACCCGACAAAAGCACCATTGTATTACAAAACTTAAAAATTTGTATAAAGCATGGCATTATTTAAATAGGCATCTTGTGAGGAAAATTTATTTACAGAAATAAGAATTTGTTAAAACAGAATTGGTTAATTCTGCACATGATTTGTTTGACATCACTAATGCTAATACAACGGGAATGATAAAAGTACAAGAAGAACAAGATTTTCTTCTGGAACAATATGAACAAGAGAGGCGTTGATCTGTTACCGTATCGGACTCCCTAAAATGAAACCATCAAAAGTTTTTAAAAACGAAAATCGTTAAATAATTGCTAGTTGTTATTATTAAATTATCGCTAGTTAATTGCTAGAGCAATTGCTAGTTCGTCCATCATTCACAGAAGCGGAGTGTTAAAGAAACGATCAAGATGCAAGTTTAAAAAGTGGGAATGAGGTAAACATTGTATTGAAATTTAATTAAAATTGTGCAAATTGTGTCAATACTAAATTTAATTCTTGAAGGAGGCGAATGGCTGGAATATAAATAAACCTAAAAGACAAAAAAATAATAAAACCAAAACTTATATCCATCCTAACACAGATTAAGGTTAATGGACAGGTATGAGGTGAACTCAATAGCAGCTTCAGTGGAAAGCATAAGAATGAACTCAGTTTTGTAATTTTTGTGAAATAAATTTTTATATTGATTAAGTTATATTTTTCAAGTCGATAAACTCGTAAGAAATGAATTTTTATTCATGCGATATCAGCTGAACTCGATCAACAATATGGAGAGCCCAACAGAAGGAACGTGAAAAGTTTGCTGGCAGTTTAAGAGATTGTTAGAAAGGAAACGGATGCTTACAAGTATTTTAAGACGGAAAAATACTTTTTGACCTTACTCATAAAGAAAATGTTTGTCGGTTGCCTGTTGTGATTTCTCGTACATGAAAATGTCAATTCTTGAGTGTACCTAGTTTACAAAGCTGCATTGGACAAGCTCAAGATTCAGATTCAGCTTCAATAGAAAAGTTGAATTTGGTTTATCGTGTGGTTGGTTTTTGCTTTGATACTACCAGCTCTAATAGAAACAGATTTAGCAGGGCTCTTTCAAATTAAATGCTTGGCAAAAAAAATTATTACACCTTGCATGGAGGCATCACGTTCCAGAAATTATTTTGAGAACTGTCTTTCGAGGTGTGCTTTGGCTGTACTAACGGCTCAGATGTAACAGTTTTCAAGAGATTTGCAACTTGTTGGAAAGAAGTAGATGTTTTCCATTATGACTCACATTTAACTGATTAAAAAAATTTGAGTTTGAATAAAAATAATATTATAGTGGGGCAATTCAAAAAGGTGCTATCTCTAAAGTTACCTCTGTAAAAATTTAAAAACATCTGTGGTATTGGTCGGAAGAACTGGTTGTGATGGAATTATTTGATGAGAGGATCTGAGATATTCAAAAAAAAAGCTATGGCCGAGGCAACGCATAATCAGCATAACAGAGAAGAGCCTTCAAAGCGCCATTCTAAAAAAAATTTGTAAACCTAGAAAAATCAGAAATTCAAGATTTTGTCACTACAGCTGCGTTAAACTGCTTTACCATCTTAAAATTAACATCAAAACTTTTAGAGGAAAGATCCAACACTATCAAAAGATCGAGAGGATTATAAAGAATACTTTATTCATTGTTAAAGAATTAATAGTCGTTGATGAGAATGCTGATCGTGCAGTTGTACTTGTTCAAGATTACCATTGCAGTATCACAACAGATAAAGTTTACTTGCAGCATTTGTTGCAAGTTGTCAAAGGGCCGTACGGAAGATTATTTTTTCAGTAACAAATTTTATTATTTGTTTAAAATTTTATTTTTTTGTTAAAAAATTGTCTTATTGCGTTAAAAATTTAACTCTTTTCGTACAAGATGAGCCTGCATTAAAAATTCACATTTTGTTGTTGATAGGTCAACTGAAATGTTCTTTGAATAAAAACTATTTTTTCTGAAAATTTGTCTTCTTGACTAAAATGTCCATCTTTTTCAGTATAAATATTGCATCTCTCTTGGATAAAAATTCATGCAACTGCTTTGGTGAAAATTCAACTCTTTTCTTGAACATTTGATTTTTTAACGTAAAAATTGACCATTAAATATTTTTTAATTTTTTTTCAAATTCATCTGCGTTAAAAGTAATTGCATCTTTCTTGAATAAAAAGGCAACTATTCGGTTGAAAATTTAATTCCGTTTAGAAATGTTGTTTTCTTTATTTTTAAATTCACATGCTTTAGCAGAAATTACATCTTTCTTGGATAAAATTGCAAATTTTTGGTTTAATCTTCTGCAAATTTTTTCACGTGACACTTTTTGGTTTAAAATTCATCTGTTTTGTTAAAAATTTGACTAACACGTAGACATTTTTTTTCTGCTTAAATTTAATAATTTAGTGTCAAAAAGATAATTTAACTCTTTTCTAGACGATAATTCAGCTTTTTTTAACGTTTTTTTTTTTTAATAAAAATTCATCTTTTATGAGAAATTTCGTCTCTCGTCGATAAAAATGCATTTCTTTTGTTGAAAATTAAACTATATTGTTAAAAATTTATACTTTTTGTTTAAAAATTATTTTTTTGTTGTTGAAAATTTAACTATTTCGTGGCAAATTTACTTCTTGTCTGAAATTTCTGATTTGCTATTGAAAACTGAATTGAAATCTTGACTGGATGAAATTTCAACTTCGAAAAATAAGTGTCCATTGCAATAAAAATTCATCTGTTTTACTACAAATTTCATCTTTATTTAATAAAGATGCAACTATTTTGTGAGAGAATTCGACAAATTTTTTTCAAATTCAGCATTTTTATAGAAAAAAATTTATCTCTTTGGCCAAAATATTCAATTTATTCGTAGAAACTTATCTTATGCTTAAAAAAAACATATGTTTGTCTTAAAAAATAAAGTGAAATATTTTTTTGGATGCTAATTCAACAATTAAGTTTTTTTTTAATTCATTTTTTTAAATATTATTGGGCAGAGATTTCAACAATTTTGTTTAAAAGTCTTCCTTTTCGGTAAAAAATTCGTCTTTTTGGATTCAAAAATTAATTTTGTTCGTAGAAACTTATTTCGTGTTTAGACATTTATATTTTGATCGTAGAAAATCACCTAAAACCTTCCGTGGCGAAAAATTCAGATATACTTAAAAATTGATCTTTTTGATTAAAAAATTATTCTGTTTTTGTAGAAATTCCATTTTATAAATGAAAATCAAACTTTTGGTTAAAAATTCTTCTTTGCTTGAGCATTCAACTATTTTGATTGAAACATTTGGTTAAAGGACTTTATGAAAAAAGCATTTGTTTAGTTGAACATTTATATTTATAGTTGAAAATACATCTTTTATAACTATAAAACCAACTATTCGGCTAAAAGTTAAATTACGTTGTTAAAAATAAATTATTTTAATTAAAGGTTCATGCCTTGTTTTGAATGTTAAACTGTTTAGTGAAAAAGGCTTTTTTGTTTGAAATTAATTTCTTAACTAAAAATTTAACCTTTTCATTTTTTAATATTAATCTTTTTTAGTTGAAAAGTTTTCTTTCTGGTAAAAAAAATAATTTGACCACAAATTTGCATTTTCATCCAGATGAATTAAAAAAAATATTTTGAAACTTTAAACCAAAAAGGTGAATTTTTAAGTTAAAAAATCAAATGTTCAAAAAAATATTTAAATTTTTAACAAAATAGTTGTCTACATTTTTTTACAAGAAAGATGTAGTATTTCTACAAAAAAATAAACTTTTAAATGAGGAAGACAAATTTTTGGAACAAATACTTTTAATCCAAAAAAGATTTCAGTTGATTTCTCCGCATTAAAATATGAATTTTAAACGAAGGTTAAGCTTATATGTAATTTTTGGAAATTCGCAAAAAATTTCTTTTGAAGATTATCATTTTAGTTTTAAATTGTACTATTTGCTTGAAAATTTAACAATATTCTATAAAAGAAATGCCTCTTGGTTACAAATTCAACTTTATTGTTAAAAATTTTATTACAATTTTATTATAATTTGAATTTTACTTGGATATAAATGCAATCGTTTGATTCAAAAGTTTCAATTGTTATTTTAGGGCTAAAAAATTAACTGGAATCTTCTTTGGATGAAAATTTGACTTAATTTTTTTTTAAATTAATCCAGTTTAGGAGAAATTCTTCGTTTGAAAAATCAATTTTTTTTTTAAATTTGTCTTTTTCATTTTAATATTCACCAGCTTTAGTCGAAATCACATCTTTCTGTTATAAAAATCAACAATTTTCTTGAAAAGTCACACTTTTTGTATAAATTAAATCTTTTAAAATATTCAGAATTTTTGTTTCAATTTAATTAATTTGTTCTTGAAAAAAGAAATGAAATCTTTTGTGGGTGAAAATTCACCTTTTTTCTAAATATTTTTTACTTAAATATTCAAATAAAAATGCAAATGTTTGGTTGACCATTAAACGGTTTTGTTAAAAAGACATACTTTTTAGTCGAGAAATCCACTGTTTTGTTAAAAATTGAACTAATTGATAGTAAATTTACTTTTCGTTTAAAATTTATATTTTGGTATTGCAAAATTTGACTCTTTTCTAGTTTAAAGTCCAACTTTTTAAAAAATTTGCCGTTTTTTATTAAAAATTCATTTTCTATTAAAAAATCATCTACTGATCTTGAAAAGTCAATTGAAATCTGTTTTGGATAAAAATTCAACTATCATTTTTTAAATTAAAGTGAAACTTTTTGATTAAAAATAAAAAATTCATCTCTTTCGTTGAAAGTTTAACTATTTTGTTGTATATCAATCTTTTTTAATTAATTATTACACTACTTCGATAAAATTTGAACTACATTGTTAAAAATCTAATTTTTGTTTGAATGCTTATGTCTGTGTTTGAAAATTTAACTGTGTATTCAAAAATCTTCTTTGTTTGTTTAAAAATAATTCTTTTACTGTAAATGTAACTTTTCCATTTTTTTAAAAATTGATCTTTTTAGTTTAAAATGCTCCCCTTTTAGTAAAAAAAAAAATTTTCTTGGTAAAAAATCACATGTGTTAGGTAGAAATGCATCAGTTTGGTGTAAAATTAATATTTTTGCTTAAAAATCATATTTTGGTTTAATAACTCTTCATTAATTTCTTGAATAAACAATCCTTATTTTTTCAAATTTCATTTTTGGTTTCAAAATATTTTGTTTGTAATAAATTTTATTATTTTGGATTAAAATATAAACCATTAATCTTTTTTGTTAGCAATTTATCTTTTGAGGTTGCAAATACTACTATTCTCTACTACTATTCTCTATACTTTGTGTATAAAAAAATAATAGTATTAAAAAATGTAAAATTCTCTACAGGATATCTACTGTGTAAAAAAAGTATAACAGTATTACATTTTTTCTAGAAAAAATTTTGGGTAGAAAAAGTTTTGTGTAGGAAAAATACAACAGTATTAAATTCTGGGTAGGAAATATTTTGTATAGGAAATATTTTCTGTGGGGGAAAAAAAAATAAGATTAATAAATTCTGTGTAGGAACAATTTTGTGTAGAAAAAGTTTTGTGTAGGAAAAATATAACAGACTTAAGTTAAATGTAGGGAATATTTTGGATAGAAAAAGTTTTGTGCAGGAAAACTATAACAGTATTAAATTCTGTGTATGAAATATTTGGAATACAAAATATTTTGTGCAGGAAAAAAACAAATATATTTAGGGTTAATCAATTCTGTGTAGCAACAATTTTGTGTAGAAAGAGTTTTCTGTTCGAAAAATATAACAGTCTGAAGTTAAGTGTAGGGAATATTTTGGGTAAAAAAAGTTCTGCGTAGGGAAAAAAAGTATTTAGGATTATCAAATTCTGTGAAGGAACAATTTTGTGTAGCAAAAGTTTTGTGTTGGAAAAATATGACAGTCTTAAGTTAAGTGTAGGGAATGTTTTGGGTAGAAAAAATGTTGTGTAGGAAAAATATAACAGTATTAGATCCTGTTTAGGATATATTTTGTATAGAAAACATTTTGTAGTAGGGACAAAATAAATCTATTTAAGATTATTCAACTCTGTGTTGAAAAAATTTTGTGTAGAAAAATTTTTGTGTAGAAAAAGTTTTGTGTAGGAAACATAAATTGTCTAGGAACAGTATTTTCCCAATTTAAGATCGGTCCCTTACTTCTCGTATATCATAAGTTTAAATACTTCTCGGAGAGACTTGTGATTATAAAGAAGCAATTAAAAATCGATAAGAGTTCCTCTTCGTAGGAATAGCAAATGAAGAGCAAGACTTCATGAAAAGTTGTTGATGTCCGATAATTAAGTTTGCAAACTTTTTGCAGGATGAGTTTGTAACTATGCGTCTGCTGCAAAAAGATCAGTACAGTTTGTGCTAATACCCAGAGGTTTCTAATTCGATTTATCTTTCACGAACCCCCCAAAGGACAACGTAACGACTTCGATCGAGTGTACCCCGCTGAGACGTCGAGTCCTAAGCAGTAGTTTCTTCTTCTTTTTTTTTGCCTTTCTCTCGTATCGCTCTTGCGAGTCTTTGACTTCCGCTTCGGCGACTTTCTAACTCCAGACAAGAAACTTCAGAATGTACTGAATGACATTCGTTATTCGCGGGACGCTTCTTTCCAGCCAATTCCGTGCCGTGCCGGTGCAGTGAACCGAGTCAAATCTAATTTGTATTTGATCCGGTTCCGATTTTAATGGAGATCGAATGAACTTTATTTCCGCATTTAGGAGCTAGATTGCCGATTGAGATTCCGTGAGGTAAGTATCCATCTCTGGTAGTTTTAATACTTTTAATCGGCATTCAAAGTACTTCCGATTTAAACGTATCGACTCAAGTCTGTAATTCGTATCGAAATGAGTTTCTTTAATAAAATAGTTCTTGATCGAAAAATACTTTTCGACCAACGGAAATAAATTAGGATTTCAAAAAGAATTTTTTGTTTAATGTAGGAAAATCGATTTTTGTGAAGGCACCATGAAACCAGAAAAAATCTCCTCGACAACAAATTCGGAAAATTTAGATTCTGAGGATGTACGATGTTCAGGGTGGCCGTTGCAACGGGTAACTGGAAACACTGGTAAATGATAGTAAGTTTATTTCTTGACCGGGAATTTTATGAATTTAAAGAAGAAAAATCTGCCCAAGTTCGATTCCAACAGTTTTTTCAATAATTAAAGTGCGGTCTTGAAGATTTAAATGACGATTTAAATAACGTATTTAAAGCTTTTTATTAACGTGATGTCTTTTTGTTGAGCTGACTCAGATCCTTTTTCCTGAGAGCTCAGGATCCACCAGGTATTTGGAACGCATAGTCCTTCTGATTCTTTAACTATTTCAAATTAAGTGTGCAACCCTAGACCATTTTAATATTTTTCGACCATAGAGATATTATATTTCTATTCTTTGAATCTAAAGATGATTCCTTTGCTGCCCCATGCTGGTCCATAATTAATAAGCAACATTTTGGTCCTTTGAGCTGGACACTGGGTGAGTGGAGGAGCATTACAAATTTACCAACTGTGCTCGTTCTCAAAATTACAAGCGTCCCGAGACAGACTTTCAGGTATGGCAACCATACTGCTAGTGGATTGTTTGTAACATTGTGAACTCCTCGCGACAGGCTCTCAGGCATGACAAATTTACTGACTGTGGTTGTTCTTAACATTGACAACGTCCCGAGACAAGCTCCCGGGTATGAAAACCATAATACGATGGATTGTTTGCAACATTGCGAATGCCTCGAAATATGTTATCAGGCATGGCAGAAATATTAATTGTGGATTGTTTTCACGACTGCAAACAGCTTGAGACAGACTCTCAGACATGACTGACTTATATAAATGACAGAATATATATTTTTCTCTTGTTATTTTAATTTTGCATAAAGCTTGAGTGGAGTCTAATAAGCTAACTTTGGATTTGTTTTCTCGCACGGAGAGGGATAGATGTTCAAAATTTGATATAAAAAACCTTTTGGATTTTATGGAAAATAGCAGGATTTACAGGTAATTTTTGAATAACTCAAAAGTATTTTAAATGTCTGAGATTGGATACTTTGATACATTGGATGTTGTAAGGTAAACTCTTCCTTCTTGTATGTATGGGTACCGCACTTTCGTATCTAGATAATCTTATTCAGTGTTTTTTTCTCAGTGCAGGTCTCCGCATTGCATGGGAGTTTCAATATTCTCTTCCCTGCCTTCTCAAATTTTGTTTTTTGATGTTCAACAGACGAAACCCGTTACTAGGAAACTATTTTGTCAATAATATTGGTTTCTAATCTGCAAACATTACGAAAATTGATGGGCACAGCTCATTCTGACAGCCACTGACTTTTAAAAGAGCAAATTGTCCTTCGTAACTTCGATTCCACAAATAAAGTACCATTTTCTTACATTTCTGAACCCCCAGTCTTCTTGGGACAGCAAATTCTAGCAATTCCGGCTACAAACGTTATACATGCTAATGAGTAAGTCCTGGGACAGTTACACCTCCTCAAGATGGGGCGCCTAGCAGGGCTCGAGAGTTAAGTTCCTGACTACATCTATCAATCAATCATGTGCTAATTTTAACTTAGACCACTACATCGGTCATTTTCAAGAAGACTCGTCATCTATGCTATAAACAGCATCATAGTACGCTTTATCATGACATTATCTGTAAAAGGTATTCACCTGAAGCGGACCCTTCAACAACTGAGAAAGTTCGTTTAGATCCGGAATCTAACTGTTCTGTTTCTTTCTGCTTTTTGACAAGTTTTGCTTACTATATCACACGTCACTATAAGAACCTCGGATTAACGCCAATTTCGAACATGATCTCTCCTCGACCCTGGATCTGAGACCTAGCTCTGTATCCTGCAAGTTAGTTTGCCACCTTGATTTATCACAACTGGCTATCAATATTTTCATCAACGCGGTTGAATTTAAACCAATTGAGATTGCTGTTACACGCGTGACCCCTTCATCTTGAATCTCAACTATCATTGTAACTTGTCGAGGAAATTGTCGATGAAAATTGGCACATGAACCCATCGATGTGGTCTTGGGCACTAAGGTTTACAGGGCACTTGTTCTAGATGCAATTTGTTAAGGGTTACAAAAGCCTCCAGTCGCCTCACGGTCCTTTTCGCGATGGGTTTTATTGATCCGATCGGATTCACTATTTCTCAGCTGAAACCTTTTGTGGCTGTGTTTTTGGTTTATTTGATTCACTTGGTACGCAATGAATCAAAACTCTCTCTTGCGGTCATTTTATTTTGCTTGGACTTACGAAGCATTTTCAATTGTAGTCAAGTAGTTGACCCTTCCCGCTAAACGATTGATGTCGCCAGTCAGATTTTGGAGGTCCAGCGGGCTCTTAAATGCCTTTTGGCGTCACGACCCTACAAATTAAAATGCAGCTGATCCTGCCACTCAAGAAAATAAAACTTTTTGAGCCGGAACTTAGTAGAGTCTGTGCAGGAATGGCTCCAAATTGCTTTAGCAGAGTGAAGCTTAATCGCCAGTGTTTTTCATTTTCATGATGAAGCTTCTCCCACTGACCCACCCCAAGCAAATTATAAGGAATTCAAACTGCTATCCATTTGGTTCATCACACAAATTGCAACATCACTACGTTCAGCAATTTTCTCTTTATCGACTAGTGTATAATGAAAAATTTCGCGTTTTTTTGCGCTTTAAGCTTCTTTCTAAGTTGGCTTTAGAGCGTTCTTGGACTCGTGGATGAGCGCATTACTCCCGAAGATATCTACTGCGCGTTTATTAGTATGCTTCTTCTGTGGAGTACGACTAGCGAAATCGACTTTGCTCTATAGTTAACGACTCCCGGTTATCTTGCACGGCGACAACTCTCTCGTGAAACTTAGTATCTTTCTGCCGGAAGGTTTGTCTGCTCTTGCTGTAGAAAGTAAAGCATGCGTGACTTCCGGTCATTCTCGGATGAAGAAATTGAATAATCAGTGATATGTGTTTTCACTTAATCAAAAGTCAATAAATCAACCGACTGATTATAGAAACACATTTCAAATTTTATTTTCATCAATGGATTGCATGCTACAATTTTTCTTTAAACATCGAGATCTTGAAGTTAATTAGATTGATCTCTTTTTGCTCGCTTACTACTCAATTGATTTTCAATTACATATTTCAGAGCGGAAATGATTAAATTATCCATTTTATAATGTACAAATTAGATTGTTTTAAAACACAACATTTTTTACTCTAATACAAATTTGTAATCAGAATTTTAACATTAAATATAATTTATTTATAAAATTCACACAAATATAAAACTTCTGTTATGAATTATGAAAACGTTACAAGTTTTCTATATTTTTTTTCATTCAATTATGCATGGGAAATGAATCCTACTTATTTTTCTGGATAATAAAATGACTGGTATCGGAACTCTAGCGCTCACCATTTTTCAGTGCCTTTTAGGAAATCGATTATTCAAGTCACAAAAATTCACTGACTGGAAATAATAGCTGACTCTTCGATTTTAATATTACAGAGTTAAGAGTGTTATAAAAATACATTTAAACTTAGATTTGTATTAAGTCCGAAGAAGAATTTAATAAAATTTTTAATATTTTAAACGATGATTGAACTAACAGTTTATCAAGATATTAAGATTTAATACCTATAAACTTAAATTTCTTCTTTTAAACAAGCTAATATGTGTGATATTATGTCCTAAAACTTTGTGAACTCAAAAAATATTTTTGAAATGTTTTCTAAAACTTATGCAATAAAGAAAACCAACACACTTTGAACCTTATTCTGTAATTATTTCATTTTAATTTTAATCGTACTTACGCAAATGAAGAATAAAAATGAGTGGGGAATACACACCTGAAAAAAAAGAAAAAACTTTTTAATAAAAATTGAAACTAACTATGTTGTAGAAATTTCTTAAGAATATGACATATATCAAATAGATAAAATGCATTTCTTTAAAGAATTTAAATGTTTATAAAAAATTTCTGAGGATTTCCCGTAATTTACGAGATTTCGAGGGATTTAACATAATATTATTTGCCCCTTAATTCTAAAACGATGTAAATGGATTTTAAGAGACTATGAAAGATTTTCAAGTATTTTTAAGGGTTTGCTAGAAATCCTAAGGATTTGAAGAATACTTAAAAAATTTCAAAAACTTAGAAGATTTTTGCAATATTTCAGTGAGAATTAAAAAAATGTAATTCAAAAAAATTAAAATATTTTAAAGAATTCCAATTTTTTCAAAGGATTTTTAAAGATTTCGAAATATTTCGAAGTATATAAAAACTGGAAAAATTCAGAATAAAGGATTTCAAAATATATATAATATTAAATAATTGCAATTAGTTTTAAGGGATTTTCAGATATTTCAAAAAGAATTTCAATGGTTCTTAAAGAAATTTCCAGAGGTTTTAAATGATTGAAAGTTATTTTAAAAACAGTTTAAAATTTTTTTAAATTTCAGTGAATCTTATGTAATCGGAACAAAGTTTAAAGGATTGAATGAAATAAATAAATAAATATAAAGACATAATGGAAGATTTCCAGGAACTTCTAATGTCTTCTCACAATTTTTGAAGGTTTTGCGATTTGAGGAGATACTATTTTGCTTTAAATTATTTTCATTGCTTTTAAAGGGTTTTGAAATCTTTTATGAGATTCTCAACGAATAAAAGATACTGTAGACGATTTTTGATTATTTTAAAAAGTTTTATAAGATTTTAATAAATGCAAAACTACTTTAGAGGATTTCAAGTGTTTTCGAGAGATTTCTGAAGACTTTAAGAAATTTCTAAGTGTTTTAAAATTTTTAAATGAAATTTACGCATTTCAGGAAAATTCATGGAATTTTAAAACATTTAAAAAACTCGATTGAAGTTTAGAGCATTCTTAATGATTTCTGAAGGATTCTTAAGAGATTTGAAAACATTATTTTTGAAGGTTTCGCTATTTTAAGAGATACTATTTTGTTTTAAATTATTTTAATTGTTTTTGAGGGGTTTTGAAATATTTCATGAGATTTTAAATGATTAAAAGATACTCCAGACGATTTTTAAATATTTTAAAAAGT
>JAAAKG020056383.1:0-18394 GCA_010014905.2 Druon quercuslanigerum | reverse complement strand
GTTTTGAAATATTTCATGAGATTTTAAATGATTGAAAGATACTCCAGACGATTTTTAAATATTTTAAAAAGTTTTATAAGATTTCAATAAATGCTAAACCAAGTGTTTTCAAGAGATTTCTGAAGACTTTAAGATATTTCCAAGTGTTTTAAAAACTTCATTAGAATTTTACGGATTTTAAAAAAATTAATGGAATTTAAAAAAACTTTTGAAAAACTCGAATGAGTTTAAGAGGATTTCCAACAATTTCTAAAGGATTCTTTTGTTTTAAATTATTTTAATGTTTTCGAGGGGTTTTGAAATATTTCATGAGATTTTAAATTATGAGAAGATACTGTAGACGATTTTTAAATATTTTTAAAAGTTTTCTGCGATTGTAATAAACGATTTTCTAAACGATTTTTAAGGATTCCAAGTATTTTCAAGAGATTTCTGAAGACTTTAAGGAATATCGAAGTGTTTTGAAAACTTTAAAAGAATTGTAAGGATTTCAGGAAAATTAATGGAATTTAAAAAAAATGTTGCAAAACTAGAATGAGGGAGAATTCTCAAAGATTTCATGAAACTTGAATAAATTTTTAAGGATTTTCTTGGTTTACTAAAAATTCTCAAAAATTGCTAAGGTTTTTTGAAGGATTCTTAAGGGATTTCCAAATATTTTCAAAGATTTAAAATTATTTAAAAAAATTTTTGAGTAATATTAACGAAATTTACAAGAAGAAACCGAATTTGAAGACATTTTTAAGAATTTTAATGGATTTTGAAGGATTCTCAAGGATTTTAATGGATTTTAAAGGATTTCTCTAGATTTTTGAAGGTTTAAAAGGATTTTTGAAATTCAAACTTTTTTGTTAAAAATTCATTTTTAGGTTGGCCATCTTTCTCTTTGTTTACAAATTTATATTTTTTATTGGAAAAGTAACTATTTTTTAAAAGTTTTTTTCTTTTTTGATTAAAAACTAATTTTGAAGGATCACAATGAGTTTTAAAGTATTCTTAACGATTTCGAAGGATTTTAGAATTTTCTACAATTTTTAAAATGTTTAATGTAAATAAAAAAGATTTTAAGTAATTTTTAAAAATTTGGCAGGTTTTAAAGGATTAAAAGATGTTGCGAATAATTTTAAAAAATCTTACAAAATTTTAAACCATATTAAAAGCTCGTATGGCTTCCAAAGGTTTTCAATAGATTTTTGTAGATTATTAAGGATTTCGAAATATTTTTTTAAAACTTTTAAAGAATGTTAAGGGTTTCAGAAAATGTCATAAAAATTGAAGATATTTTTAAGGATTTTCATCGGTACAAAGAATTCTCAAAAATTGCTAAGGTTTTTAAAAAGATTCTTAAGGGATTTCCATATATTCAAATAAAGTTTTAAGTTATTTAAAAAAAATTTGAGTAATGTTAACGGGATTTCAAAGGATTTTAAGGAATTTCGAGAGATTATTAATATTTTTCTTAGATTATAAGAAATATTTATTAAGAAGATTTTAAAATAGCTTAACTAGTTTCATGGGTATTTCTCAGATTTAAATTGATTTCACACTACTTTAAAGGATTCCAAGTTTTTATAGATTTTCGGAGGTTTGAAAGGATTTTTGAAATTTAAACTTTTTTGTTAAAAATTCAATTTTTGGTTGGCCATTTTTCTCTGTAGTTTAAAATTTATATTTTTTGTTGGAAAAGTAACTATTTTTAAAAAGTTTTTTTCTTTTTTAATTAAAAACTAATTTTTTTATCTAAAAATTTAACTATTCCATTTTTAGTTAAAAATAGATATTTTTGATTGAAAATTCATCTTCTATTCTTAAAAATTCATGTTTTTGGTAGAAAAATAAACTATTTGGTTAAAAATTAATTTTTTTAATACTTCATATTTTTGGTTTGATGTTACTAATTGCCTAAAAATGAAACTATTCTCATGCTAATTTTTTTTTTAGAAAGTCAACTTTTTAATAAAAAAATCTTTTTTTTGGTTCAAAATTTAAACCTTTCGTAGATAATTTATTGTCTTATTTTCAAAAATTACACAATTCTATTAAAAATTGATGTAAATTGTTGAAAATACATATTTTTGGTAAAAAATTAATCTTCGCCCTGGAAAGTTCATTTTTTTTTCTTAAAATTTTACATTTTTTGTTGAAAATTATTCTTTTTCAGTTACTTGCTTAAAAGTTGAGTAATTTGTTAAACGTTCATTTACTTTCAATCTTTATTTTCGATCTCGTGAAAAATTTTAAAATAATTCACATTACGTTTTCATACTTTTAAACCCTATTAAATTTTTTCAAATCCCTTCAAATCTTAAAAAGCTTCAGATATTATTTGAAATCTCATTAAACGTTTCAAAATCTTTGGAAATCCCTTAAAGCCTCTTTCCATACTTTGAAATCCTATGCGATTTTTAAAAATCGTCTTTCAAAATGTAAGGAAATCCTTCAGAATCATTTGTAATGTTTTGAAGTCCTTTGAATCCTTAGAAATCTGAGGTTTTCCAAAATTTCGTACAATTTTTTTAATTAATACAAATTCCTTATTATTCTTTGAAAATTGCTTGAAAGCATTTGGAAACCATTAAAATCTATCCTTTATCCTTTAATCCTTTAAAAAACTATCAAATTTTTTAAAATCCATCAAAATCTCCTTTTTTAGTTTAAAAACTTAAAAAAATGCAGGCAATCATAAGATCTTTCAAAATCTTTTCGAATGTTTTAAAAGCCATGGCGATTCTTAAAACTCTCTTCAAACCCCATTTAATTTTCTAAAATCCTTCAATCTTCCTTAAAAGTTTCTAAAATATTTGCAAATCCTTGATAATCTTGGAAAACTCTTGAAATCCCTTAGAAACCCTTGAAATCTTTTAAGATCTTTTGATGTTCGTTGAAATCTTATGAAACTTTTTTAAATCTTTAGAAATCCTTCATGGTCTTTTTCAATCCTTTGAAATCCAATGCGATGTTTAAAAAAACCCTTTGGAAATTTTGGAAATCCTTTAAACTCCTTATAAACCTTTGAAAATCTATCGAAGTTCTATGAGATGTCCCAAAATCCCATAAAATTCTTTAAAACTTTTATACATACTTCAGTAGACAATTGAACTTTATTCTCAAAAATTTATTTTTTAATGAAAATTCATTTTTTATCTGAAAATTTCATTATTACATTTGTATTTAAAAATGTATCCTTCATAAATTGAAAATGTAACTGTTTGATACAAAATGTATATTTTTTTTTGTAAATCCAGCTTTTTGAAAATAAAATCAATCTTGTTTGTTCATAATTGCATCAATATTTCTAAATAAAATCTTATGAATTTGAAGTGCATGATATTGCATTCAATAAGGTATTTACATTAATTTTATTTAAAAGAATGTACTGCCTCAACATTCACCTTGTTACGTAAAAAGAATGACTCTCTTTTCCAAGATTTGATATATCTGTAGCATATATTTTTTCAGTTCTAGGGGGAGGGGCTGTAAGACAGAAGAAAGATTATTAACGTGAAGGAAAGAAGAATTAAAAAACTAACTTAAAATGGTTAAAATAGTTTATGAATAACCCCTAAGAACCACCTAATAAACGAACTATCTAGACACACCTAAAATATTTGGTCTGGACTCAATGTAAACACGGAACCTAGACACAGCTAAAGTTTAAAGAAATTCCTATAAAATATACACAAGCTGAACTGCAATTCCCTCTCTACCAGTTTCTGAATCATTGAGTGTATGTTCACTGTATACTTTAGAAGTCTAGTGGAATTGCACCTAAAATGTTAAAAAGCATGTCACTGAAGCTTAACCGATAGTCGCACATGGTAGCAAATCTCCATCCTAACGGCATACTGAATGAAGTACTCGGTAGCAGATTCTGCTTCTCGAACCGTGTCGTCAAAGTTCCATGTTCCAAGTTCTAGAATCGCATCGCAGGAAGATTGACGTAAGCTGATACCTTGGATTTGTGGTAGGGTAGCCAGATCGTTCCAACAGGTTTGGGACATTAGAACAACCCAATATCCCGAGAACGTCCAATGCCAGTCAGTGTTAAGCCGATAGCAGTGTGGCTTCGTGGTGTCGACCATATGCGGAATCTAGGTCAACCATGACTGCGACACTACGTGCTTCGTAAGTCTAACCAGAGTGACCAACAGAAGACGTGCAATCTTTGGCTTTTTATAACCCTTTCCTGATGATAATCCAGATTAGCTGAAGGGAATCATATCCAGATACAAAAAAGAAGCTGCCAAGGATCATTATCTGGAATGATCATGTCTATTGGGTCTCTTGTGGATTGTCAGCGCAATTCCCTACTGAATTAAATTCACCTAAATTGGATGTAATGAATAACCAAAAAGTCCAAACAAATCCAAGATTCAAAATTCGCGTTGCTGAAACACAATTAAGTACAACAAATCTACCAAGACTGTCAGCGCAATTCTCAACGGATTTTAATTCTTTCAGATTTGCTGTAGCGCATCGCCAAAAAGACCAATAATAGTTTTTGAGATTTGGAGATCAAGGTGAAGGATCACAAATAACTACAAAAAAGGTACCAAATATTCTTGTCTGAAATAATCATCTATAATGAACCTTTTTTAAACTCTCGATGTATTTTTCAACTGATTTTAATTAGTCCAGATTTACTGTAGGGAATAGCCAAGAGGTCGAGAAAAGTTTATGAATATAAAAATTTGCGGTAAAAAATCACAACCAACTGCAAATAAACTACTAAATATCCTTATCCAAATTAATTATCTATATTGGACCTCGTGTAGACTGCTGGCGCAATTTTCAACTGATTTCAATTCATCCAGATTTGATTTAGCGAATCGTCAAAAAATCATAAATAATTTAATGAGAGTCAAAATTCGCGGTATAAGATCAGAAACAATTACAAAGAAAGCTACCAAGAATTCTTATCTGGAATAATCATGTCTATTGGGCCTTTCGTGGATTGTCGGCGCTATTCCCTACCGAATTCAATCAAACTAGATTTGCTGCAGTAAACTAGCAAAAAGTCCAAAAAAAAAATTCCAAAACTTAAAATTCGCGGTACTGAAACACAATAAAGTAGAAAATATCTACCACGGCTATCAGCGCAATTATCAGCTGATTTCAATTCCTCCAGATTTGCTGTAGCGAAGCGCCAAAAAGTGCAGTAAAACTTTCTCAGAATAGGAATTAGCGATGAAGGATCACAACTAACTACAAACAAGGTAACAAATATTCTTGTCTGAAATAATCATCTATATTAAACCTTTTGTGGACTCTCGACGCATTTTTCAACTGATTTGATTTCACTCAGATTTGCTGTAGTGCATAGTCAAAAAGTCAAAAATAAGTTTATGAGAATCAAAATTTGGGGTAAGGGATCACAATCAACTACAAAAAACTACCAAATATCCTTATCTAAAATAATGATCTATATTGGACCTCGTGTCGACTGCTGGCGCAATTCTCAACTGACTTCAATTCATCTAGATTTTCTTTACAGAATCGTCAAAAAGTCAAAAATAAGTTTATGAGAATCGAAATTCGCGGAAGCATATCGCCACCAATTACAAAAAAATCGATGACAACTTCTTAGATGGAATTAACATATATATTGGGCCGCTTGTAGATTGACGGTGCTATTCTCTACCGAATTCAATGCATCCAGATTTAAGGTAGCGACCCACCAAAAAGTCGAAGACATATAACAAGAATCAAAATTCGCTGTACTGAAATAAAATTAAGTACAAAAAATTAATGAAGACTATCAGTGCAATTCTCTACCGAATTTAATGCATCCAGAATTAATGTAGCGAATAGTCAAAAAGTCAAAAATAATTATTGAGATACAAAATTCGTGGTATAGAATCAGAAACAACTACAAAAAAAGCTATCAATGATCCTTATCTGGAATAATTATGTATATTGGGCCTCCTTTGGATTGTCGGCGCAATTCCCTACCGACCTCAATTCACCTAGATTTGCTTTAGTGAATCACCAAAAAGTAAAAAAAAAATCGAAGACTGAAAATTCGCGGTGCCGAAACAGAATGAAGTACCAAAAATCTACTAAGACTATCAGCGCAATTTCCCTTTGATTTCAATTCATCCAGATTTGCTGTAGCGAATCGCCAAAAAGTCCAAAAGAGGTTCCTGAGAATCGGAATTCACGGAAAAGGATCACAAACAAACAACAATTAAGATACCGAATATTCTTGTCTAAATTAATCATCAATATTAAACCGCTTGTGGACTACCGACGCATTTTTCAACTGATTTCAACTCAATGCATCCAGATTTGCTATAACGAATCGCCAAGAAGTCCAAAAAAAGTTTCTAGAACTCAAAATTCGCGGTAAATAATCACAGCAAACTGCAAAGACTACCAAGAATCCTTACCTGAAGTAATTATCTGTTTTGGACCTCTGATCGACCGTAGGCGCAATTCTATACTGATTTCGGTTATTGAATATTTTCGATAACGAATTGCCATTAAGTACATTAAAAAGTTTCCAAGAATCAAAATTCGCGAAAGCAAATCACCACAAAGTACAAAGAAGCTACCGAATATCCTTATCTAAAATGATCATCTGTATTGAATCTCTTGTAGATCGCAGGCGCAATTATGAAATGATTTTAATTTATCCATATTTGCTGTAGCGAAACGTTAAAAAATAAAAAATAAAACTTTCTGAAAATCAAAATTTTACGGTAGAGGGTCACAAGCAACTCAAAAATGTTACCAAGATTCCTTATCTGGAATATTTATCTGTATTGGACCTCTTGCGGGCTGCTGGCGCAGTTCTCAACTAATTTTAATCAATCAGGATTTGCGATAACGAATCGCCATTAAGTACCATAACAAGATTACAAAAAATCAAAATTTGTGAAAGGAAATCGCAAAGAAACAAAAAAAAAGCTACGACGAATCCTTTCTTGAATAACTATGTATGTTGGACCGCTTGTGGATTGACGGCGCAGTTCTCCACCGAATTTATTGCATTGAGATTTGATATAGCGAATTGCCAAAAAAATCCAAATAATATGAACAGAAGTTGAATTTGCGGTAAATAAATGCAATTAATTACAACAACAAAAACTACCAAGAATTCATATTTGCAATAATAATCTACTTTGGACCTCTTGTACATTGTCTGCGCAATTCTCAACCGAGATGAATAAATCAAGATTTGCAGGTGCGACTCGCCGTTAAGTACAAAAAAATTTTGAAGGTTAAGAATTTGCGGTAGAGAAACATGGACAAATACAAAAAAGCTAAAAAATTCTCAACAGTGATAATCACCTACACAGGACCTCTGGTACATTGTCGGCGCAGATCTCAAACGATTTCAATGTATCAAAATTTGTAGTAGCGTCAAGAATGAAAATTTGCGGTCCCAAAAAAGTGTCTGAGGATTTAAATTCGCGGGAAAGAATTAAAACCAACTACAAAAAAAGCTAAAAAGTATCCTTATTTACAATAATCATCTATATTTGACCTTTGTGGATTGCCTGCCCAATTCTCAACTGATTTCAATAAATCAAGATTCGCTGTAGCAAATCGCTGCCAATTCCAAAAAAAGTTTCAAAGAATCAAAATTCGCGGTAGAAAATCACAACTAAGTACAAAAAATGCTACCAATAAAGCTGAATTTCAATTCAAACAAGATCAATCTGCTACCATAAAAGATGAATTTCTAATCCAAAAAGACATATTTTCAAAAAAATAGATGAATTTTCGAACAAAAAATATAAATTCAAGAAAGTAATTGAATTTGTAATAAAAAAATAAATTGTCAACAAAATAGTTTATTATTTTACCGAACAGCTGGATTTTCAACCTAGGAAGATAATTTGTAAACCAAATAGTTGACTTTTAAACTGAAAAAGGTAGGTTTAACGAAAAATGGAACTGGTCAATTTTCAGTTGAAACCCCTGATTTTCAAAAAAAAAAAAAAACAAAGAAAAGAAAAACAAATCAACAACCGGTTTTATTCCAGGAAGAATAACTAATTATTTTAGAAATTAATTCATAAATATGATAAATATGATATGGATAAATTTTGAACAAAAAATTTAAGTTTTTAGGCTAAAAAAACCAAAGTGACCAAACCAAAATAATGCATTTTTAACAAACAAGATTAATTCTCTTCCCGAAATAGAAGAATCTTCAATAAAATACAGGAATTTTTCGCCAAATGCTTAAATATGGAAATGAAAAAGGATTGTTCACAAAAAATAGAATAGCTAAAATTTTATAAAAAGAAACTAGTTTTTTTACAAATAAAAAAATAAAAACAACTTTCAACAAAATATTAAAATTTTTAAATCAGAAGTTCAATTTTTAAACAGTAGTTCAATTTTCAACTGAAAACGACAAGTTTTTAGGCTTCAATGGAGTTTTATAATTTTTAGTTTAAAATAAAATAAAATTGAAGCGAATTATCTACGAGTTCAATTAAGAAAAGAATGTCAAATTTAAAATAAAATAGTTAAAGATGGAATAGCTACATATTCAGATAAAAATCAATTTTAACTGATAAAAAAGAACAATTTCTTAACAAAAAATATAAATTTCTAACCAAAGTCTTAATTTTGAACTAAATAGTTATAAATACCATCAAATTTTTAAATTTTAAAATAAAAAACGCATTTTCTACTAAGCAGTTAAAATTTCAACAAAAATTATTAATTTTTCAGAATGAAGTTGATTGACGTCAAAATCGTTCATTTTCAACTGAAGCAATAGATCAACAAAAAAAATAGGTCTTCACAAAGTGTTTCAACTTTAATTTAAATAGTAAACTTTTCAAATCAAAATATGCATTTTCAGCTGAGAAACTTGTTTCTTATAAAAAACAAAGAAATGTAAAAAATTTTAAAAATAATAATCATCATGAAAAGAATTGAATCTTTAACCAAAATAGATTAATTTTTAATCAAGTACTTGCAATTTGAACACAAAGGATACATTTTTAACCAAAAAGTTTGGTTCTCTACCAAAACAGATGAACATTCAACGAAATACACGAATTTTCAACCGGTAAAGTTGAATGTTTTATTTTAAATTATCAATTTAAAAACATTAAATTATTTTGAGATTTTCAGTTGATAAAATTAATTGTTAACAAAAAAAAAAAAACGAATGCTTACCAAAATAACTAAATTTGCAACGAGAGAGGTGAATTTTGATTTAAAATTATGCATCTGCATAAAAAAATCTTTATTCAGGAAAAAAAGTTAAAAAATTAAATCAAACAGTATTATTTTTAACCAAGAACTTGATTTTTTAATAAGGATGATTAATTTTTGAAAAAAGTTGAACTATTTAAAAAATACTAATTATTTAAACAAAAAATATAAAATTTTCACTAATAATCGATAACATAATGATATAGTTTCTAGCCATAAAAAAATTAACTTTCATCCAAGAATATTTGGATTTTCTTATCAATAGAAATAGCGTCATCTCATATGCGGACGCTCCCATTTTTTAAAAAAGTTTCACGATATTTATCCTCTTTCAAAAATGAAAAATATATTAACTATGTATCATTTGTCAAAAAATATCATAAGCTTTCTGAATTTTTTTAAGAAAAATTCCTAGCCTTATTTACAAGGAAGTTATCGTGTTTCTAAGTCATTAGTAATTTTTCTTACCGCTCGCGGCAACCATGTTGAAAATTTCTGACAGCAGAATTAGTAGAATTAATTTTCCTAAAAAATACAACCGATAAGTTAAATTATTCTGTTATCTATTATCTCTGATAACTCTGTTATCAAATCGGAACTATCTTCTGTAGATCAGCTTCGAAAACGGTAAAGCGTTTGTCACACGGTTGATAACTCCCAGTAGTAACAGCATTGTTCGGTCAGAAACGGCAATGAAAAGCCACCCGATTGAGCAGTAGTAAAGATCCAATATTGGTGCACCCAATGAGTTTTCCAGCTGAAGGCTGAGGGAAAACACGGTTATTGTTGAAAATCGAAACGAGCTTTTTCACTTCATTTTCTTCAAGTGAAAAGCCGATGCGCCAATTTTCGCTACTATTCACGGAAGTACTGTCATGAACTTTGTAAAAAATTGAAATTGTTTAATTGTTGAAAATGGAGGAATGAACTTTTTTAAAAATTTATAAAATTATTTATCTAATATTATATTGTCTATTGTAAAAGTCCGGGATAAAGTTTTGAATTCGATTTATGTTTAAAACATAAAAAAATTAATTTTCACAAAAACACAATCGTTCTACTCGTTAAAATTGTTGAAAAAAATTTATACTTCTATATAAAGGTAATTATAGGAGCATCATGCCGGAAAACATTTTTGTAGCGACAAGCATTTTTTTGCAAAAATGGAGTTTAAAAATTTTTCTTGTAAGCAATGATATATAGAAAAATGTATTAAAAAAAAATCTTTGCATTTTTGAATTGCATTCTTAACAAAAAAACTACATTTTTAACAAAATAGTTTAATTTTTAACATAAAAAGATAAAGATGTAACAAAATAGTTTCAAAAAGAATTCACAACTAAAAAGTTTCATTCATAATAAATATTTGAACATTCTAACAAAAGGACGAACTTCCGAAAAAGACTTAAATTATAATCAACAATTATTTTTAAAATTTAATTATTCCATTAAAAATTTAACTTTTTTGTTAAAAAATAATTATTTTGTACAAAATTCCTCGTTTAAAATAAAAAATTTATCTTTCTTTCTTGAAATTATAATTATAATTATTATTATTTCCCTGAATTTTTGAAAATCACTCTATAGGCACTATTTTGAAAAATATATATATTTTTTTCTTCTTTGAAAAATGAAGACATTCTGCGAGTCTAATGCGGGAAAATCCATTTTTGTGGCTGCGAGACTTTTTTCCAACAAATTAATTTTCCAAAAATTTCAAGAAAAACGATTCTAGTTGTTATTAAATATTAACAGTTATGAAAGGTTTTTATACGAAAGACATTTTTTTAGTAAACATTTCTATTTGTCGTTGTTTACAAGAAAAATGTGAAAATTAAATTTTTAAGTAAAAAAACTCTCGTGGCTACAAAAGTTATTTTTCTTGCATGAAGCTTACAGGATTTTTTCCATATAGAAAAGGTTTTTTATTGTTGATTTTAAATTTTTTTCAATATTTTATAATGAATTTTGAAAATTGACGATATAATATTAGTTTATTAATTTTATAAATATTTATTTATAAAATTTTATTCCTTTTATTTATTTCTGAATAACATCTTCATTTAAAAAGAAGAATAGTTTCAATTACCAAAAAATTTTCAGCAAAAAATTTAACATTTGCTATCACAACTAAAAACCATCTTAATTTTGTAATAAAAGCAAATTAAATATTTTAATTTAATTTGTTTTTGATTCAAAATTACAATCTTTTTTGGTTGTGATAGCAACTATTACATTTTTGGTTTAAAATTTTTATTGAAGCTCACAGGATTTAGTCCACATACAAGTATAAATTTAATTTAAAGATTTCACAAAAATATTAAGGTTGTCTTTTTCTGCAAATTAATTTTTTATATGTTTTTAAAAAAATCAATGTTTATTTTATAAATATTTATAAAAATTGTCTCGATTTTTAACAATTCAACACTTTCAGTTTTCTTCAAAGTTCATGACAACCAAAATGTTGCATTCATAACAAATATTTGAAAATTTTACCAAAAGCAAGAACTTTTAACAAAAGACTTGAATTAACAACAAAATTTTAAAATTTACAATCAAAATGTCTAATTTTTGAACAGATAAAATTAAAACTTAACCAAAAATGGTGGCATTTTCGGCAAAATATTTAAGTTTTCCATGAATAATAGTTTAATTTTGTGATCAAAGAAGATGCCATTATAAACAAATAGTTAAATTTTTTTAATCAAATACTAAATTTTTTCTAAATATTTAAATTTTAGACTAAAGTGATGAACCATCAATGAAAAATTGAATTTTAATAAAGCTTTACTTTGAATGAAGTAATTGCATTCTTATTTGAGAAAAATTATTTTTTTAACAAAAAATTTAATATTTGATATTTTCAGAGTTTTTCAGAATTCCCATTCAAAGAAAAATAATTTTTTTTACCAAACAGTTGCATTGAAAAAAAAAATTTACCGTGAGAAATGTATTCTTAGAGGAAAAAGATACATTTAAAAAAAAAAGAATTGAATTTTTAAGAAAGAAAGATTTATCAGTCAATAGAGACCAAAATTTCAGAGTTGAATCGATACAAGAAAATATAAATTTTCAACCAAAAAATTAATTTTCACTAAAGTATTTAAATTTTAAGCTAAAAAAAAAATTAGTTTTCTATCAAAATCCAATTTAACTAAATTTACATCAAGAAGTTTCGTTTTCTGAAAAAAGATGAATTTTCTACAAAAAAGAGGTCTTTTCAACAAAATACATGAATTTTCCAATAAATAGTTGAATTTAATAACTAAAAACGATCAATTTTTCAATAAAAATCCTTCTGTGAATTTTGTGATAATTTTTAAAAGTGAATTGCACAAATAACTATAGAATCCTAAAAGAAAATTGAAATAGCTGCTTTAGGTCAAAACCTATAAAAGCTTAAATAGTTGTTTTTAAATTGCAAATACTAAAAACTTTAAAAATATGTTTTCTTAAATCGGAAAATCTATTAATTTTTTCTATAATTATTACAATTTCCAAAAATATATTTGTTAACTAAATTTTTTTGATATAATGATGACTAAAATGGTAAAGATCCCTTTTTACATACTTAAACACAATAAAAAATTCAAATTTCACAAATTCCCTATTAGCATAAAAGTTTTATCCATGCGCCAGAAAAGTTAAGTTTTTTAATGGGATTTTTATGATGCCTTTTAAGAGTTTTCAAGCATCAAATATTGATAATAATATTCTTCTAGGATAATTTAAACAAGTCGTAAAAAGTTTTGGATGAATTTCACAACTTTCATTTATCGATAAAAACAAAAACGAGTATGGGAAAGATGGTATTTTCGGGATAGCATCAGAAAATTTAAAAATTTTAAACCAAGTATACACTTTTGATTTCAGGTTAACCATGTTTCCTTGGAGTCTAGAAAAACATATTTTACCGGAAAATAAAAGTTTGTAATTGATTTACGAAGATCAAATTTACTTTGTCCAAAACATAATACTGTCCCAAAACTTTCTTCTTTGCCCTGAACGTAAACAACAACTAATCACTGCAAGTAAATTAACTTAACCATCCCCAGAGGAAAATTGTTCTTTCTGAAAGGAAATAAGAATTTGTGCTTAAAAAAGTTTAACGGGATGGCAAATCTGACAAATTTTGTTATTATTTGTTACGTAAGGGTGGCACTTTAATCATGTGCATAATTTTTTTTTACACTAAACAAACTGGTGAGTAAAAACCTATCAAAAAATAATTTTTTTTAAGCCGGGGAATTTTATTGGCAAGGAAAAAATCAGGAATGTGAAAACAAAACTCGTGTTAAATTTAGAGAAATTCTGTACCTTTAAACTGTCAAGCAAAATAAATTAAAAATTTTTTCAATTTTAATTTTGAAATTATTTTATTTTGTTTATATCAGATTCTAGGTTAAAAATATTACAAGATTAAGATATTCCTCTTTGGATTATGATATGGTCAGCTACAATAAAAAATTGGTTAGTGGGAAATTAAAGAAAATTTAAAAAAAAGTTTTTTGGTATCCCTGGTACAATATTGTTCCTAGTGATTTGTTTGCCTTGTATTCATATTTATTTTTTTGCAGAGGCTTCCTCGAAAAAGTTAATTGTGTAGTTACAAATTTTATTATTTGTTTAGAAATTCTTAAATTTCTATGAAAAGACATCCATTTTACTTGAATATTCAATTTTTGTGTTGAAAATTCTTCCTTTAAGGTTGATAATTTAACCAGTTTCATAGAAAATTGATTTCTTTTTTAAATCTCATATTTTGATGCGGAAAAGGCAAACTAAAATCTTTTTTGAATAAAAATTTGACTAGTTATATAAAATTTGTCTTGTTATTCTAGAAATTCATTTATTTAACTAGAAATTGCATCTTTCTTTGACAAAAAAGCAACAGTTTGGTTTAAAATTCCAGAATTTTGTTTAAAAGTATTTTTATTGTTTGTTAAAAATTTCGTCTAATTCTTTCTCCTTTCAATCGCACATTTTTATTCTAAAAATTCAAATTGAAATTTATTTTCATTCAAAATTCAACTATTTTGTTGATGATTTGTCTTTTTTATTTTAAAATCCATCTTTTTATGTAAAATGACACATTTCTTGGATAAAAATGCAATTATTTGAATAAAACTTTAACCATTTTTTCCAAAAAGTTGTCATTTTTAAAAAAAATTTTACTTGTTCGTTGAAACATCGCATGTTCCAGTTAAAAATTCAGATAAAATTTTCGCTGAAAATTCATTTCTTGTGGAAAACTTATATTTTGATGCTGAAATGTCAAAATAAAGTATTTTTCGGATGAAAATTTAATTTTTTTTAAATTAGTATGTTTCATTAAAAAATTCATCTGTTTCAGTGCAAATTTCATCTTCTTGTATAAAATTGCTACTGCTTGCATGAAAGTTCATCTTCTCTCTGTTTGAGGATTTAACTTTTTTTTAAATTTTGGTTAACCCACTTTGTTAAAAAATAATTTTTTTGCATAACATGTATATTTTAGTTCAAATTTCATTTCTTTAGTTGAGAGTTTAACTATTTTGCTGCAAATTAATTTTTTTACGAAAAAATTACACAAAATATTATTTATGAAAAATATAATAATATATTGTATTAATTTTGTGAGTCAATTTCTCGAAACATGTAATGTATTATTTATTACATTATTAAATTATTGTTTAGTTCGGTCACATTTTTCGAAAAATGATAGGAATTTTCAGTTACTGTAAATTTATAAGAAATTTTTACGAATTAATGACTAAAATTATGCAAAATATCGTGGAATGCTGAGAATGATTAACATTCAATCGATTCGTGAATGATTCATGATAATAAAATGAAAATCTTATTTTAGTTTTTTCTTGGTATTAAAGAAAAAATCTGTTCCAAATTTGCCGAATTTTTGAGAAAATATACGACTAACTTACTAAAAAAGTTATTTTATTTTTTATGAATACTATTCGTGCCTAATATTTTTGTAACAAAATTGAACTTTCAGCAAAAAGAATTACCTTTAGCGAAAGTTCTTAAACCAAAGAAATGAATTTTTAACTTAAATATGATTTTTTATAAAATACTTGAATTTTGCAACAAGGTAATTTAATTTGTAACATACTAGTTGAATTTTTTAACTGAAAAAGGTCAATCAAAAAATAAATTTTTAAAAATGTAGTTTAACTTTTACCCAAGTAGTTGAGACTTCAATTAAAAATGAATAATTTTCAACAAAATCATTAAACCTTCAACCAAAGAGATGAACTTCCAACTAAAAATATAAATCTTAAAAAAAAGATTTCGTAACAAAGTAATTCAACCAAATCTTTCAAGAAAATATTTAAATAATCAAGCAAAGAATGATAATGTTGACCAAAAAGTTGCTCTTTCTTTAAAAAAAGAAAGTTCTGCTAAAATAGATTAATTTTGAAATCAAAAAGATAAATTTTCAAACAAAAAATAGTTGAAGTTTCTGTTACAAAAGATTTCATTTGACTTTTCAAGATCAAATTATGAGTTTTTAAACAAGAATTAAGTTTCTGTGAAAAAATTTATCTTTTAATCCAGACAGACGAAATTCCAAAAAGACCAATTTTTTTAACCAAAATGATGTTTTTTAACAAAAGATTTGTAACGTATATATACATATATTTATATTGTAGTTATTTATTTATATTTTTATTAAAAAAGATAAACTTTTCTTTAAAAAGTTTAACATTCTTCCAGAAAATATTTTAGTTCATTTTTCAACATCAAGAAATAAATTTGGAACAAACAGTAAATGTATAATGAAATATTTGATCTTTCAACAAAATCGAATTTGAATTTTTCTCCAAGGAACGTAAAATTTCTCTTAAAACAGATAAATTTCGTATTTTAAAAACAAATTTTTTTTAAATTTGAATGTTTATTTAGAAACGATTTCAGTTCCTTTTTTAACAACAAAATATTAAATTACCACAAAAAGTAAATTTTCTACAAAATTGCTCAATTTTCAAACGAAAAGTTGCATTTTTATGCAATAAAGATGAAATTTCTTGTAAAACAGACGAATTAAAAGAACCTTGAAAAAAAAGTAAAATTAGTTTCCAAAAAAAAATTTCAGTTTATTGTCTAAAATCTAAATAAAAATTGTGAACAATAAGTTAATTTTCTGCTAAATACTCGAAGTTTGAGCCAAAAAAGTATGTCTTCATAACAAAATTGTTAAATTTTGAACCAAAGATTTTAATTTTTGACAATGAAAAATGAAACTTCTACTAAAACAGGTGAATTTTGAAATCATAAATACACATTTTCAAAACAAGAGTTAAATTTTCATTAAAAGGATTTCAAATGAATTTTCAACTCAAAAATACGAATTTAAACCAAAAAGTAAATTTTGTATGTAATAGTTCAATTTTTAAAAGAACAGTTGCATTTTTATCCAAAAAGATGCAATATTTCTACTCGACAATATGAACATTGAAATAAAAAAGATAAACTTTCATAAAAAATAGTTTTTATCAAAAAAAAAAACATCTCAGTTGACTTATCAACAACAAAATAAGACTTTTAAACAAAACATTAATGTTTTACGAAAAGAGCTACATTTTTAACCCAATAAGATGTATTTTTGCCCAACAGTTAAATTTTCAACCAAAAAGGATGTCTTTTTTAAGAAATTGTCAAATTTTCAGCCAAATAACAATGCCTTAATAATGCATTTGTTTATTAAATTTGGTGAGAAAAATCATCAAATTTATCACCAGATTATGAATTTTTCTGACATTATCATGAGGTTCCTTAATTTAAAATCTTTTTTGATTAAAATACTGCTTTCATTTAAAAAATTTAATTAAATAAATAATAAATTAAATAAATTAAACTTGTTTAAAAAAATCATTATATTTATCACCAGAATATGAATTTTTCTGACGAAAAATGTCTAAATAATGCATTTTTTAAATTAAATTCGTTTATAATATTACTATGAATAGTGTAAGGGAATCTTTTTTTACATTCTCATGATTTATGATTGAGAAAGTATTAGAATTGTCCGAAATTTGAGACCACCATGTTTTAACGGATCTCCACGTTTCGTGACCCCCTAAATCCGAAAATCAAGTTTTTACGATGGCGTGTGTCTGTCTGTCTGTCCGGCCGTCCGGCCGTCCGTCCGTCCGTAAACACGATAACTCTCGAAAAAATGAACGTATCAAATCTATCTCTTGCACAATTTTTTTAGGTGCCAAAGAAAGGACGAGTTCGTTAACCAGCCTTTTTCGATAAAAATTCAAAAAGTGAGCACATTTTGAAAATTTTTGAGACCACTTTTTTCTGAATTTGAAAATTCTATACACGGGTATTTATAGAATTAGCAAAGACGAATAATTTCTCTAATGACTTTTTCCAAAAGAAAGAATATTCTCAGAGTTATAGCGTTTTCAAAATTTTTTAAATGAATCGAAAATCAAAGTTTTCAGCCAAACAATGCGCAATATGACAAAAAGTCAAGAGAAGAACAACATTGCTTTTTGAAAGCCCTAGAAGATTATCATAACAACTTTTTGGATTTTCTGGGAAAATCTAAATTCAAATTTTGATTACACGAAAAACAATAAAAAATCAAAAAAATTTAATTTGATCAAAATATGCCAGATACGAAAAAAGATGAATCAACATAAATTATGGACCTGAAACATATCTGCAAAGACAAGTTCGTTAACCAGGCATTTTCAATAAAAATTCAAAAAGTAAGCGCATTTTGAAAATTTTTGATACCACTTTTTTTTTAATTTAAAAATTCTATCTACGGATATTTATAGCATTAGAAAATGCAAAAAAATTATCCTCATGACTTTTTCCAAAAGAAAGAATATTCTCAGAGTTATAGCGTTTTCAAAATTTTTTAAATCAATGGAAAATCGAAATTTTCAGCCAAACAACGCACAAAATGACAAAAATTCAAGGAAAGAAAAACATTTGTTTTTAAAAGCCCTACAATATTATCATAAATTTTTCTTGGATTTTCTGGAAAAATCGAAATTTTGATTACACGAAAAACAATAAAAAATACAAAATTCAATCTTGTGATCAAAATATGCAAGATACGAAAATCGATACGAACGGTTTTAATCATAAAAATGACATTGCAAATAAAAATGAAATTTTTTTATTTTACGGTCTTAAACCCGTCATTAATTGTCTTATTAGTTATATATATATATATATATATATATAT